>VZRL01005859.1:497011-591638 GCA_013397895.1 Origma solitaria
AAAAAGGAAAGAAAAAGTTTATATAAGATATAATGCTTGGAATAAAAATTTTCATCTGGAACAGGTGTGATTACAGGTTGCGTTATTCCCACAGCAGTGTCTGAGTCTGCCTGTATATCTGTGGTAAGAAAGACCATCCAGCAGTGAAGAGTAAGGATTTTTTTTCAAGTTAGCAAGGGAATTCTGTAATGAAAAACCTCAGGAGTATTCCACAGAACAATCCAAAGTTAACTTCAGACTGCATATCATCACAACATTTTTATCCATTTTACTCTTTTAAAGCTACTTTTTAAGTGAAGTAAAATGCTAAGACATGAAATTCACAGAATCATAGTATTGTTTGGGTTGGAAGGGACCTCAAAGCTCCTCTCATTCCACCCCCTGCCGTGGGCAGGGACACCTTCCACTGTCCCAGGTTGTTCCAAACCCTATCCAGTCTGGCCCTGGACATTCCCAGAGATGGAGCAGCCACAGCTTCTCTGGGCAACCTGTGCCAGGGCCTCACCATCCTCACAAGTAATAATTTCTTCCTAATATCTATTCTGAACCTTTTCCAACTAGGGCCATTCCCTCTTATCCTACCATTAGAAGCCCTCGTGCAAAGTCCCTTCAATAGGACTAAATAAAGTGAAACAACAACAGAAACCCTCACTTAGCCAGAGGGTTTCCATGCTTCAGGAAGCCTTCGTATCAAACATGATTTTAAGTTTTTAAGAGCATGATAAAGTAGTCATTCAGAACAAGTCGTGCTTGTAAGTACAGACAAAATGGCAATGCAAAGTGCCTGACTTCAAAACATATCTGACAGATTTGCAGCAAAATAATAGAGACCCCCGTCCCTAGGCTGCCCTTCCAAGCGGTGGAGAGTCATGCAGGTCATGACTGACAGGACCCCGACCCAAACACACCAATGATATCCCTGGGGAGCCTGTTCCCCACTCCCATTCACTACAAAGGGAGCCTGAGAAACTGAGCCTCGTGTTTTAGGGACTGAGCAGCGGCCAAAAGCCAGGTAGTGTGAGTACACTTGGTCTGCAGCAGCCATTTTCACTGTAAAACACTTCACAGCAGGTGTGGTTGAATGAACTCTTCAGGTAAAACAATGTAAGTATCCTTCAGTAATTGTGAAGGGAATTGTACTCACAGTGTTTTGGATTTTACGTTTTTTCTCCGTACTCTCAAGACCATTCTGACACTATCAGAGAGAGCAAATAATGATGTTTGTATGCCTTTTGAATTAGATAAATGTTTCTTTTTATTTTAGTAAAGAGATTTACAGTAATAACTCATAATAAAAATGAGAATTTCATCTTCCTTTAACCACATAAACCAATTAGATTACGGTAATATTAAGGAATATAAATGTAAAACAAGCTTACTGGGGTATGAATGTGAATGACAAGCTTGCTGCTCATGACGAGCTTGCTTAGAAGAAAGGGACACTGCAATAACCTGTTGGGTTTTCTGTTTTGTCCTTTGTTCCCATCATTCATCCATCTCAACAAAACACAGGTAAAAGTATTCTCTCACTGTTCAATGAGACAATTCCTTAAGAATGGAACAGAGGAGTATCATATATTCAATTAAATGAGAAAACAATTTAAATTAAAATATTTTACAGAGGTCTATTTTGTCTATCATTGACATAAAGGATGACTTCCATTCAGCTCAATAGAAAGAGAGCTGGGAAGAACTTCTATGCACTGCCATGATAGATCAGTGAAACTGATCTTTCTAATTTAGCCTGGCTGCAAGGTCACAAGGACATTTTTTTCTATTTTTTCACACTCTTTTCTTCGTATGATTCTGGCATGAAAAATAATTTCCTTGACTTCCATTTGGTATGGAATAGCCTCTGCTTCAAGTTAACAGCAGATTAACACTGTGAGGAGCAATAATATTTTTGCAAGTGATAGGATGAATATAGTCTGATTTCTCAGTCTTTCATCTCATCCCTCTTTAGTGCTGGTGTCCAAGAAAGTGTCAGACTTTCAAAGCATCTTTCTTGTACATCACATAACTAAAAAAAAAAAGAAAAAGCAACACCACACAAAATTTACTAATATGTTAGTCTGTAGTGTAGGTACTTATTTGTAAACCAACTTTAAGCAGTCTTTGTATTTATTGAACTGATAGAGAATACAGACAGTGAAATGAAAATACAATTTATCATATCATAGAGGAAGAACATACAGTATTATCAATGCTTTATTGCCTATATTTTAATTCCCTCCCTGGTGTGAAATGGAGTGTGAGTATAATATCCAGACTTTAACTCCTTCGTGGCACTTCAAATAAGAGGACTCCTTCTGGAGGTACCTATATTACCAAACCTTTTCTTCTGGGAGTAGTTTCTGCCATGGTCTATGTGAGTGGAACTGAGTAAACGACATATTACTTCAGCACCAGCCACTATGACTAAGATAGAGGTCACTTCTTAGCCCAGAGGTGAAAATATTTGGTAAGAACAAAACACAAACTAAGGGGTAACTAAAGGATATAGGAAAATATCTACTGTGACTTAGTTCAGATTCCAGTTCTACCACAGAATTCATGTAGAACATGGGAAATGGGTGAATCATAGTAGGATGGGGGGAAAGGTTTTGAATTGAAAGAGGACGGGTTTGTATTAAATATTAGGAAGAAATTCTGTACTGTGAGGGTGGTGAGG
This sequence comes from Origma solitaria, assembly GCA_013397895.1. Lineage (NCBI taxonomy): Eukaryota > Metazoa > Chordata > Aves > Passeriformes > Acanthizidae > Origma > Origma solitaria. The sequence goes on from VZRL01005859.1 coordinate 499,683, forward strand.
CCCCAGCACAAGTTGTCCAGAGAAGCTGTGGCTGCCCCTGGATCCCTGGCAGTGTCCAAGGCCAGGTTGGACAGGGCTTGGAGCAACCTGGGACAGTGGAAGGTGTCCCTGCCCGTGGCTGGGGGGTGGAACTGGATGATCTTTGAGGTCCCTTCCAACTTAAACCATCCTGTGATTCTGTTGTTTGATGATTATGCAAAATATAAACTATACATTTTTTCTCCCTCACTTGCCATATATGTTTTGATTAGAATTTCCCATAAGCAGAAATCATTTCTTCTTGGGTTGCTAAACATATGGCTACAAAAGTCAACTGGAAATTCCAGACTGCAGTGCTGCAGGTGAATATCAAGCTTCAGACTTTTCTCAGGTGGTAGAATTGCCAGCTACGTCTTCAACCTTCCTTCCTTTCATGACACGCATGCTGTCTGTGAGACAGAGTCTATCCTGTTGTGCAGCTTCTCTCTGGCTTAGGTTTCATTTCTGTGTTAAGTCCTTTGAAGATAGAGCTGCTTTTTAGTCCGTCAGGAAACAGAATCCAAATTTCATAGCAGTCTCTAGACTTGATGTGCTGGTGAAATATGTTAAGTTAGGTCGTGGTGCTAGAAGAACTGCAAGTTGCAAGGAGGACTCTGCTGTGAAAATACCCTTAGCTGGGCTGCCAAATTCCACCCTTTAATTGCACTGACAGCCTCATAAAACATAATTAAACAAGGAGAAGTTTGGGTCCACTGAGCATTTATTCTACTCCAATATTTCATGTTGATTTGTAGATCCTATGGACACATTTGTAAACTACTGCACATCTCTTCATGCTGGATTGCTTTCATTTGCACTTTTAAAAGCTGCTATATGAACAGACAACAGCTTTTCAAGCTGAAAATGAGTGTGAATTATTCTATAAGTTCACACAGGAGGTAATTTTTTTCTTTCTATTCATCAAGTTTTCTAGTGTCAGTGCCTCACCTTGTTCATCATTCATGTGTAAAATTATATTAAAATAGCATGAAGAGCTGAAACGTAAAGATGTGCAGTCCAGGAAATTCACACAAGAGTTGTGATTTCTTCTTTGGCTCAACCTCATCAGCTGGTGTTGCTTTGGTGTGCAAAGTTTTGCCACAAGGCTTCAAATAGGACGTATCTCTACCTACAGTGTCTTTTGTTATATTAAAAAAACAATAAAAAATTAATGATTAAGGGAAGAGATTAAGGGTAGAGCTGACAGACACTGCACATGTAATATCATCAACCCTGTTACATGACAAAGGGTTGGATAAACAAGGTCAGATCAAAAGGGAAGTGTGGAGTACATTGACCATAGAGACAGAGAATCTGAGAATGGCTTGATTTGAAAAGGACCTTGTTCCATCTTGTTCCAATCCCCTGCCATGGGCAGGGACACCTTTTACTGGACCAGGTTGGTTCAAAACCCATCCAAATTGGCCTTGAACATTTCCAGGGATGAGGCAGCCACAGCTTCTGTGGTTGGTGACAGTTACAAAGACCAAGGGTACCAGTGCTCAACTGAATCATTCTACACCAGCATTCCTGGTGAACTCACCCACTCATAATGAGTAATTAGCTGTAACTCTGAATGTTGCTGATGACTCTGTCTTCCCAGACACTGCTGTGGCCCTTCACTTTATGGTCCTGTATTTTCCACACAATGGACTAAGTATGCCTAGGAGTAAAACACTGTTAGATTTCACTTAATGCAGATAACGGTATAATTATTATTCTGACCATCTCACAGAATCATTAAGGTTGGAAATGACCTCTAAGATCATAGAGTCCAAACATTAATCTGGCACTGCCAAGTCCCTGAAGAATAATGTCTCTTGATGTTTTGAGTGAAGGGAAAAACATATTTCTTCCCCCCTTAACTTCAGTGTTCCTAGAAAAATTTGTCTTTCCTAGTGTTATATTATGAAAGTATTACAGAGCAGCACTGGCAGTGCTCTCTTTTTGTCCAGTACCGTACAAGTGTCTACCTTGGCTACAACCTGATTCCTCACACAGAGTCTGCAGATTTGCTCCATCCTGGAGGGCAATGAAGGCTGTGAAGAAAGGGAGTAAAGAAAATCATCTTGTTGTTCATCCATGCATTGCTGAGCAAGGACTTCCAGAGAGCACCACTTGCAGGTGGTGCAAGGTGATGGAGGAGCAGGAGAGGCCTTAGCAGAGGCGTAACAGGGTCACATAATCAGAACAGAACCACACAAATCAGGGCATAACACTGGTTCTGTGGGCAATATTATAAGACAATGTCACATTGTCACAATAATTTTGAATTACAATCTTGCTGCAGTAAAGACACATCTCACCTGGCTTGCCCCTCTCTGTTCCAACCCATCTCTTTTAACGAAGCAACACTCCCCCTGTTTATATGTTGTTATAACCCTGGACCCATTGTGATTTACACTGAATTTAATCTAGGAAAAATGAAGGAATTCAAGTTTTACAGCGTTTTTAAAAACACAACAATAATATGTATATATGCATAGTGAAACTACTGAACCCTTCACAGAGAACGTAGCAGTAGTTCCTTGAAACAGGGAGGCATATTTCCCTCAGGGTTAGTTCCTAAACTCTTCAAGATGAAAATAATAATAGTAAAATTATATAGTACAGACTGGACATTGTTAACGTTGGCATACATAGTGAATAAAATTATTATAAGACTCAGGAGGGAAGCCTAAATATTAGAAAAAAATGCCTGCTAGTGGAAAGGTCTGCTGTAAAAATAGCATGAACCGGTGCTGTTGGAAGTTTAAATTATTCCTGAAGTCATTCCAGTCATTTCTGGGCACGTGGGAGATCAGGGGTTAAATCAACAGTGATGCAAGAATTTACAGTAGAGTTTCCTACTGAGGAGTTGCATCTCCTTATGCAAGGGGCTGAATTTGGCCCTTGATTTTGAGGAATTGGCTTGAAGCTAAATAAGTTTCAGAATTAGTCACACATTTTCAGATCCCCGCAGCTCCTACATAAGAACAAGTTCAGTTGCCCCTGGAGGTGAGAATGTAGGAAGTAAATTAAAGCAATCTTTTGCCATTAAGCTAGTGTGTACATTGAGATTAATTTTTGGTGCCAGCAGGGCTTTGCTGTGAGGATGCTCTCAGCAGGGCTGCAGTCCCAACCTATGGCTGTTGCTATAGGGAAAAAAAAACTGTCAGAAAAGAGGTGCTATGGCACCAAAAGGGGAAACACTCCTTGATACAGCTTAAATTAATGCTAATTAAAATAAGAAATAGGTAGCAGGAGGGAGATGGCAGTGTTAATCAGCATAATATAAGGCAGGGGGCTGGAAACGCTCCACTAGGATCGCGCCTGTACAGCTCGGTTTGTTTACAACAAACAAAATCTTCTCAGCTACTGTTACCGTAGCCATGGCAACAGTATTGAGGTTATATCTATCAACAAAGAGAGCAAAACAAAGATAAGGCTGGTGTTTAATAAAGATGAGCCATGATAATTATACACCAGGCAAAAGACGGCTGCAAAACGAATAGCCTGTGCCCCCAATTTACGTGACATTACCTCTGCAAAAATAGGAATTAGATAAACTTGTGACACCACTGTCACCATTTCTTTCATAAGTGGTCGAAAGGCATCAAGCATACTCCCACTACCTTTAAATATTACAAAGGGATGCAAACTCCTTGCCCTCTTGTTTATTCCATGTGCAAGTCATGGTGGTTTGGGCGCGACAGTGACATCTGAGGTTTTGTCAGAGAGCATAAGAGAGAAAAGGATTGCTGAGGCTCACAGACACAATTTGTCCAACTAGAAGAAATAATACATGACAAAGAAATATCATTTATACCACTTGGGATATACTCCAAATGCTTCTGAATTTTATCTGCCTGTCTATTCAGAGTGTTCCATTTACTTCCTTGCACATTTTGCTATTAGCATGAAATGTCCATGTGGTCCTTTGTGAAGAGGTCATGTGTGATTCAGTTTCCTGGGAATGAAGTCAGCTTGTCTTCAGGATAAGAGGCTGAGCAGCAGGAATCTTCAGATGCCTTCCCTACAACTCTCCATTCCACAGCTAGGGACATGCAGGACAAGCTGTGCTCCAGAAATGGAAATGAGAGCAGGAGATGAAAGGATGGGTGACTTAGGAAGTCTTTTCTCCAGCTAGTCACATCTGACATATTAATCCCTATCTAATCTGAGAGGACTTCTTGGGAATGACTCAAGCAAAATTTTAGGAGGGCATTTTGTTGCAGGACTTCAGTTAACTCATACAACAGGTGAAAAAAAAAACCTCACAATTCAAATAATTGGAGTTAAAGGAATGGGAAAAGTTCTTTCAAACAGAGGTGTTTGATGGAATTATTCTGGTTACCCATGGCAAAAATCCAGTCCATCATCCAGCCACCTGACATTCAGGAAGCTCTCAAGAAGGGCAAGAGTCCCTTTTGGTCCCAGGTCATATCTAACTGTCCCAGACAGATTTTCAGGATGCCATAGGATATATAAAATGTAACTTGGATATGGTTACATATATTTAGAAAGATTAATTCCTCTCTCAACCACTATCAACCTGCTTTAGGTTTTACAGCATGCAATTTTTTTAAGATAGATTATTTAAGATCACTTCTCTTTAATCATCTAAGAGCTAGGAACTCAGCCTAAGAAATTAGTTGACTAGACTACCTCATTGGTAGCTACAGAGAGACCAGCCCTGCCATAAAACGACTCATCACATCTAAAGATAGATGTCTTAGATGAGTCACCCTCTGAAGGTTTTCTGCTGAACAAAAAGACTAAGTGACTAACTTAGAGCAAGCATATATCTCTTAGGTGGCTAATTTAAAGTGCGATAAATTTTAAGTGCATGCATAAGTTCTTGCAATGATTCCTTAATTTTATATAGTAATGGTTTTATTATTTTTAAATAGATGAAGACAGCATCTGGTGTTGTTTTCTTCACATGTTTTTACCAATCAGCAAAAATTAAGGTGATGCTCTTAAAAAAGAAGACGAGGGATCTTTCTCTGATCTTGAAGTCAAATGATAAAGTTTAGATGAAGTCTTTTGTAGAACATTATTCTTTGTATGTGGTTTGTGTCCTGGGCAGGACTAACCATCATGGTTTTTACACATAATTTTATTTTAGTATGATTTTTCTCAGAATATTTGACAAGCGTGAATTTCAATTGCAGATGATAAGAGAGTCTTACATAGCATGAAGCTTAGAGGTTTTGTTGCTTGCCTTTTGGTGTGTCATGAAGACATGAATGGTTCTCTCAGAAAATAATTTCAGAACTATGGGAGTGTATGGAGATAAATGAAAAGCATGTCTGTGTCTTATCCATATAACCCATTAGAAATGATCCTTAAGTATTAATTCCCATAAATTATGTCTCAAATATTAGGTGACATGGCCAAAAGAAAGCTCTCTGAGTATGCAAGCAGTATAAATAAATGATGCAGAATTACAGAACAGGCAGTGTCAAAGCAACTATTGACTTCAATGACATAGCAATTTTTCCTCCAGTTTTTCTCTTAGCTTCAGAGAATCTGGGTGAAGTAAAGAGTGTTAAAACTAATTAAACTCTGAGTATGCATCTATAGGGTAAGTGCCTAATGGTGAAAAATAAGTGTGGTAATGCAGTTTTGTAGTGCAACTACCTGACAGGAAATAGATGTGGGAATAAAGCGAAGAGCAGCTAATGAAACAATGGGGGAAAAATCCACTGAGCTCTGAAAAAGTGTTTTTACATTATATAATGACATGTAGTGTCTCAGTGTGTTCTAGACAGATAAAATGCCTTTATACCTTCCAAATCTGGCTTAACAGAAATTCAAATTTGCCATCTGAAATTAGGTGCTGTGAAATGCTTTCGCTGGCTTTAGGTGTAACCATCCAACTCTTTGGGAACTGCATACAAACCACAGTTGCTAACTGTGTCCAGTAAATCCTCCTCCAGAAGGTGAAGACTGTGGAATGATTCCTCTGCTCCTGTCTTCCTGGATATGTGAAATGCTGTAAGGCTCCACCATATGATCCCACTAAAAGAGAATTAAAATGTGACAGAAAATGCCAATGTAAAAAGCATCTTTTTCAATGCTTTTTACAACACTTGTTTGTCTGAATTTTTTTACACTTATTCTTTCAGGAAAAATTTAAATCAATACAGGACAATTTATGGCATATTTTATTGCTGATTGATCACTGTTCAGGCTGTAAGACAGACATGAATTTCCTATTTCCTCTCTCTGCTCCCTAGTAACTTGTATCTAATGATTCCCATGGGGCAATCCAAGCTGGAACTGTTTGTGTTTGATTATCTTTTCTTTAATGAATTTAGAACTCCTGAGCATCTCAAAATATTTTTTAAAATATTTTGGTTTCTTCTGTAATTGTCGAGCAAGGAAAAGGTTGTTGATTTTTCACAATGGACTTATCCCCTCTCCACCAATTTCTCTAAAACAGAGACAATTTTCAAACTTTAGGCAACAAAAGGCGCTCTCTATACATGTGTTCCTGGAGAAAATTTTAGTTCAGGTAGTGTCTTCATGAAAGAAGTTTTTCCCCTAAGTACATTCAAAAACCAGTGGAACTAATTTTCAAAAGTGAGTGTGAATTGAAATAGGAAACAAGCAAAAGAAAAAAGAAGTTCTGCTAAGACTAAGAAGACAGATGTAGTTTGGATACTGGCCTTGAATCTGGAACAGCTAATTTAATTACTGACAGTGTTACAGACTCCCTGGCTTGCAAAAATCAATTTATCCCTGTATTCCAATACTGCATTAAAACATGTTCTTCCATTTGAGTTTATTTTGTCTGAGTTTGGGTTGTTTTTTTTTCTCTTTGGTTTGGTTTGGTTTGATTTTGTGTTTCTTGGGTTTTGGGGGTTTTTTTGTTTGTTTTTTGCTTTTTTGTGGGGGTTGGTTGGTTGGTTGGTTGGTTGGTTGGTTTTCTTGGCTTTTAGGACTTTTCTTGGGGTTTTTTTTATTCTAGTCTTGTTTTTAACTCTGCCTACCAAACATCATAAAATACATCATAATGTCAGTCAAATGTCAGTAAAGGTTTTAATGAAAGACTTTGTGAGTTTAACACAGGTTTGCCAAATGGATAAATGAGGTTTCTGTGGACTGGATAAAGTTGAAACCCTCCTTGTTCTTTCTGTCACCACAGGATGCCTATGACCCTGCATCGTTTTTATGCCAATATTTCAGAAAGCATTAACAACAGGTGACTCCAGATCTTGGAAAAGATGGAGAAAAGCACCTCTGCAGCTGCTCTCTGGCCTTAGAGGTGCTGCAAGGTGAGGCAGCAACACAGTGGGTGTCATTGCAGATCACTGCTCTGAAGCTGCAGCTGTAGTCTCCTCCTTTGGAACCCATCCTTCACATCTTGATGGATCTGTTGGAGTGCAGAGCTCAGCCCAAACCAGAGGTGCAAGTACAAGGATACAGCTTTCCCTAGCTTTAAGAGGCTACACACCATGTAGAGTGAACATATGTCTATGTATAGTCTACATACAGCCAATTTCTGTCTAAACTGCTGTTTTAACCTGTGGCAGTAACTTTATTCTCTGTAACAGAGGCTTAGACAGCCAATTTGTGCACAGACCCATACAGCTGATAAATAATCCAAGGCCAGGTTGAGCTCCATCCACTGTGATGGAGAAAAGCTCAAGGCAAAAATGAAAATTACTTTGGATCTTATTAGACACAGATGTAGGTCTTGATCCGTAGGATGTAAAGATGAGGTTAGGTTATGAAGAAAGACCTGTATTGCTCTGCTCCATTACTGCAGTGAACCCCTTCAACTGGTACAGAGTTTACCTGTGTTCAGGCCCAGGAGTGGCCAAAATCTCCTACAATATATACCAAAACCCTCTAGAAGATATATCTGTTTATATATTAATTAGAAAATACTTCAATTTTCTATTAGGGCTTTAGATCATAGAATCGTAGAATCATAGAATGGTTTGAGTTGGAAGTGACTTGAAAAAACTCATCCCAGCCTCTGCCATGGGCAGGGACACCTTCCACTATCTCAGGTGTCTCCAAGTCCTGTCCAACCTGGCCCTGAACACTCCCAGGGATCCAGGGGCAGCCACAGCTTCTCTGGGCACCTATGCCAGGGCCTCCCACCCACACAGTACAGGATTTCTTCCTAATGCCTCATTTAACCCCACCTTTATTCAGTATTAAGCCATTCTGCTCACCCTCTGCCATTACTGTCTGCCATTGTAAAAAGATCCTTAGAGATCATCAGGCCAGGAGTCAGGCTCGAATACAACTCTGCATCAAAATGACAACTTAATTGATAAGGGATAGTAAAAATCTAGAAAACTTTCTGCAGTCCTTCCCAGTCTGTGTCTGCCTTCCACCTTCCTGATAGTCCTTGTCTCCAAGGGCTTTGTGTTTGGGTTAAGAGAGGCACCTTGGGCTGCCTTACCAGATGGCCAGGGGGGAAAAACTCTCTAAATGAGTAATGGAAAATCTCGGCTGAAACCAAGGGTGGTGAGATCTATTAGCATGGAGACTGATCTCTAGAGAGAAACAGTGGAAACTGTTGCATGAGTCATTTCAAAGTGGACTGAAAAAACTACTGGAAAATATACGACAGGGAGTAATCTTGCATAGGATGAGGGATAATGTAAGTGATTTACACTAACAGGTCTTTTCCATCTTTAATTTTGATGAATCTATGATCCCCAGAAAAACAGGCTTATTTCCTCAGTTTAATATACCACAATCTGGAAGAGAATATGACAGAAGTGTTTGGGGATGTGATCTTTCATACAGCCCAGTAAATGCCAGAAATCGAGCTGCCAGCACACAATGCCATTTTGTCACTGTCACCAATCCACACAGCAAGACAGACAAAAGATTTGTGATTGTGGGTCGATTTGAGGAGAGTATTCTCCTTTCCCCTCCCCCCGGCCCCCCCTTATTAAGTGAAAGCTCTGACCATATAATCCATGTGAAATCTCTGGAAAAAAACCCAGAAAATTCGTTCCCATTACTTCCATTTCATGATACATTGTTTCTCCTAATTTCTCTGGCCCATGGTCTATTTGCTAATGGGATGTTGTCTACATTGTCTGCAAGAACATTAAAAGGTACTTTGGCTCATTGTTTTTGCCTTAAGTGAGCACTTTTGTCACCCCTTTTATAAAAGATGGGAATCACCATCTGCAGGTTTTGTGGGTTTTCTATTTTTTTAAAAAACAAACAAATCAGGCTAAATCACTTGAGAGCTGCATTATTCTAAACAATTTATGAGACAGTCTGCCTCACTGTATTTCCCTGTAGAAGGGATTGGGCTGATTTTATAAATGATTTATTACTGTTTTCTTCTGTAGGCACCAACAGACTAGACAGAAAAATCAAAGTAAATTGAATGCAAAATAATCAGTTTTCTTTCTTTAGAGTGGGAATACACACACATCCATTGCCATACACTAAATTTTGCTAAAATGTGAAAGTAGCTGGTTAATGAGAGAGAAGCAATAAAAATATCAACATAAAAATGTGTGATGGACTGACATTAGTTGTGAATATATAAAGTGGCAATCAAAGAAAAATTTACAGCTGCTGGTGGAGAGAAACCAGCTTGTTTACTCAGTGGCTCAAGAGATGATTAGATCCAGGTGGCTCTCTTTTCTTTTTTCTTTTCTTTTCTTCTTTTCTTTTCTTCTTTTCTTTTCTTCTTTTCTTTTCTTCTTTTCTTTTCTTCTTTTCTTTTCTTCTTTTCTTTTCTTCTTTTCTTTTCTTCTTTTCTTTTCTTCTTTTCTTTTCTTCTTTTCTTTTCTTCTTTTCTTTTCTTCTTTTCTTTTCTTCTTTTCTTTTCTTCTTTTCTTTTCTTCTTTTCTTTTCTTCTTTTCTTTTCTTCTTTTCTTTTCTTCTTTTCTTTTCTTCTTTTCTTTTCTTCTTTTCTTTTCTTCTTTTCTTTTCTTCTTTTCTTTTCTTCTTTTCTTTTCTTCTTTTCTTTTCTTCTTTTCTTTTCTTCTTTTCTTTTCTTCTTTTCTTTTCTTCTTTTCTTTTCTTCTTTTCTTTTCTTCTTTTCTTTTCTTCTTTTCTTTTCTTCTTTTCTTTTCTTCTTTTCTTTTCTTCTTTTCTTTTCTTTCCTTTTTTTTTCCCTTTCCTTTCTCCTCTCCTCTCCTTTCCCCTCCCCTTTTTTCCCCCTTGGAAATTCTCCTCTGTCTGTTGCTGGAGTTGCAGCAGGTAGTAAATTCAGATTGACTTTAGATTTGACCTTGAGTTAATATTTGTATTTAATTTCAACCAGGAAACAAAACCAAGCCAAACAAAACAAATCCCCCACATTCAAAGAAGCAAAGCCCAAGATCAGTCAGGCTGGTCCAGACATGTAATCTTTACATATATCTGAGATTCAAAAGTCAAACTATCAACAAGGATTATTTTTACCCAATAGCAATTTTGCCAGACATACTGAGAAAGGTGAATAATCATTTGGTTGTTAGTCCATGGCTTCCTATCCTGTATCCATTATGCTTTGGCATTTCCTAAACTTTTTATCTAGTTTAGTCAAATCTAGGAGACTTATTGATACAGATTTAAAATAAGGTTGTCATCGGTAGTGTTGTTTACAAATGCCAATTATTTAATATGAATTTTAAACGAAGATAACAGTTAAATTATATTTGTACTTTCATTGTCATGTTCCGCTGAAAATACTTTACCAGCACAACACAGCCTGATGCCAAGCCAGGTTTTTTAGCCCCCATTTACAGAGAGCAATGGCAGCTTGCTAATACAGCATCACGCCTGTGTCGACTGATCAGAAGTGTGCTGTTAAATGTACCATTTTGTCTGCAGTCCCAGTGAGCAAGAAACCACAAACTCATTTTAATTTTACAGAGACAAATTAAAAGAGTCAAGCGTCTTCATTACGGTGCAGCTGTCGTAAAAACTGAGATAGAAAACAGAAGCGAAAGTATCTTCAAATCACATCCATATTGGCATCTCACAACTGCAGCCTGATTGTATTGTTAATTAATTCTCTAAATGCACAATAAGCCAAAGAAACAATTTATAAAGCATACTTGTCATTTAATTAGTAAATTAACTTTTTATCTCAAATGTTTTTCCATTTAATTAGTGGATACTGAAGGCCAAGATAACACCAGCTGGAGTTTCTAGAAAGAAAAAAATTTCGTTTATCTAGTCAACAACTTTTAGCAGAGTGATCTGTGAGTTCTCTTCTGTCTGGTTATTTATGCTTTGCCATTATAAAGCAGAATGTGGAAATAAAATTTCAAAGACGAGTTAATATTGTAATTCACAAGATCAAGTTTGTAATTATTCATGTCTTCAGTTTTTCTTAATTATACTCGACTTTTGTACTGCCATGTTACTCACATGAAGTCAATTAAATGTACAAGTGTTTTTTGGACCAGACCCTCTGTATAAATTAAGGAGATTTGGAAATTGCTCTCTGAGAAGTGACTTGTTACAAGATGCTCTGTTCCGTGCACATATGGAAATGAAATGAAAATAGAAATGACTAGCTTGAGACACTGTAAATCCTAAACGGTTCTGCAGTTTTGTGCAGACTTCTTTAAATACAGCCAAGTTGCTAAGGGCCACTCTAACTGAAGCTTTAAATGTCCCAGAGATGTTAGGTGCTAGATTCACATCTTACTCACACAGCAATCAGGAATAGTTTCCTGTCTTCATGTTTTACAACCTTCACCAGAAGTTATGGTGGGTTTTTTTTGTTTTTTTTTTTCTTTGAAAGCACTCACTGTGTTTCAAACGTCTTCCTTTATAAAAGCTCAAGTGATGAAGATGAAGGCAACTCCCTCCCATGCAGAGTCCACAGAGCACTCTCCCAGGAAATGAGCAGTTTTCTCCACAGGCTGAAAAGATGCAAAACTATGTCTCCCTTTCAGCAGAAGGTTTTCTTAGTCACAAGGAGAGGCATATCTAGATAAATCTGAAGGATGAGAAGTCCTCCACGCTCCTCTTGTTGAGGTTGTGCCAGAGTACAGGTTTTCAGAATTTCAGGCTTACTCAGAAGCACATTTATTTTATGCAAGTATCAGTTCAAGGTTCTAAGTATTTCTGGATGCCATTCTTGCTTTTCACTGGTGTGAAGTGAAGATGATATCTCCCTCCTATCTCACTGAGTTTTTGAAGTATTCTGGAGTGATAGACACGAAGTGTATCTCTTTTCCCATGCATACTATGTAGAACTTGCTGAAAAAAACTTACATTCCGTATGTAAAATATTAAAAATATATCTCTTCTTCTTCTCACTCTCTTTTTACATTCTGAAGCACGTAATAATATTTTGATACTACCAATATTTGCTGGGAACATTTGGTTGAGAGCAACTTGCATCTTCTGACCGTTTGACCTTAAAAGTTGATTTCCCCATTCATGTTCATACCTTAAGTTAAAAAAAAAACCAACAAAAAACAGATGAAAAACCACCACCCCCTGTGAAAGGAATAGATGGTCCTAAACCACTCAAAAATATGGGAAAGAAAATGTAACTTGTTTAAGAGACACACGCTGCCAATTTAAACTAATTAATTTCTTATATTTCAATAATAAGGAGGTTTGAATTTATGGTGCTGTGGCTGTCACATTATTTTACAACAGATTCTTTCTCATATAGGAGAAGGATCGTGATGATCTATTCTTTAATAGACATTGACAAAGTCAAGGATTCCTGTTCTTAAAAGTCAAAATTGCCCTAAGAGGAAAATCTTCAGCTATAAGATATTCGAGTCAAACAAACAGAAAAATAAATATTTACAACCCTAAGGCAATCAGACAAAATGCAAAATTGCACATCAGATTGATTGGCCCAATTCTACCCAGAGAGAGAATACTCTCAAAAATGTTGTAAGTCAGTCCATATTAGTGTTTTAAATCTGTTGAAGAATTGATATTTGAAATACATTCTTCTCTACACATACACTCAGTCTGTTTTCAGAGCATATTCAAGAATTACTGCAACTGACATGCTCTCAAGAAGGCAATAAATCAGAATTTTGAGTTCAGATATGCCTTCTAGTTATTTTATAATTCTGCTAATATATGTGTCTTATAAGCTACAGTTTCTGAGAGGCAAGTTTTCATCTCTCCCATCTCTAACTCAAAGCTGGAGGGACTGTCCAGGGTCAAATGTGGCACAGGAGTCTTGCAATGTTTCAAGTTATGTTACTTTTGCATATTTTGATTGAAGCACGCAATGAAATTTCTGGTTGTATTATGCATGACTTTGATTTGGCTAGTTTTTATTAATTTACTTTATTATTATCACTATTATTTTGGCCTGAAGGCTACTCTGGAGAATATAAAGTAATTCCAGTGAAAATGTTGTTCAGCTTTGATAATTTTGATACCTGTGATTGAAAGAGTCTGCTAAACATTATGAATGAAAGTTGGAAATCACAAGACATATCGCAGTCCAACTAAGAGTGATACAGAATCCTAGAATGGTTTAGGGTGGAAGGAACCTTAAAGATCATCTCGTTTCAGCCCCACGCCATGGAACGCGACACCTTCCCCTAGACCAGGTTGCTCAGATAATTTCTTTATACTCTACCAGTGTCATGATTCACCGCAGGTGGGGGAAACACCATTTTTGATATCTGACCAAATGATGGTTCCAAGTGCCAAGACAGAACTGATTTTTCAGCAGTTCAGAAAACCAACACTCATTCCCTTCTCCCCGACTTTCACTTCTCTGAAACTGAAGGATTAGCAGGAAATTCCTGAGGCAGGAATAGTGGAGCCAGAAGCGAGGTGTGAGAAGAGAAGCAGGATTTACTTCTGTTCTCACCAAGGACTACATGAGAAAGGTGTGACTGGTGACAGCCATTTTTAGCGTGGTCTTTTCCTGAAACACCATACACCTTCAACGATGGTGCAGTCATCTTGGAAGGGCTCCAGGGAAGACAGAACATTCGTGGCACTGTGTGCGGTCACTGCCTGCTTGGGCCGTGGACAAGAGGAGGATGGAAGGGTGGGAGTATAGCCCTGAGGATTATTTTGTGGTTCGCACATTTTCAGGGGTATGCTGTAAAGTTAGAAAATGTTGGAAAAAGTTTTAAAAACAAAAAAATCAGGAAATGGAAAAATCATGCCTAAATTTGATAGATTTAAGAGGTCCAGTATTCTTTAATTTATCCGAGGGAATTTTAAAGAGGAAGATTCGGTATGACCTGTTTACGTAAACATGCATAAGAAAGATTTTGAAAAGTAGATCTTCAGTAAGCATATAACTAATATCTAAATCTTCATGAGATAAAAAAAATTTAAGATGGCCCTTTTTTTTAACCTGAAGGAAATTTGCTGATAGAAAACAAGGCCTGTAGATGTCTGTTGATTCCTCCACTGCTTGAAGCCCTTAAATCACTAACTCAAAGAACAAAGTTTTGGGACATGTTTCACAGAATAGATTTTATTTGGCAATTTATGTATATTTATTTCTATGGGGGAATGAGTTCAATTTTGATAAGCATGCAAGTTCGTCTGTAAAACTTCCTAAACTGAAATGAAGTATTTTCCTGTCAGATATGCCCATTGGTTGAGGGAGATCCTGAATTCAGGTATAAGCAAGTTGGGAGGGAAGGTTTTTCCACACAATGTCGTAGATGATCCAACAACACCAAGTTTTCTAGCTCCCCATTGCAGCACATAATGTGTACCTCTAAATCTCCTAATCTGCATAGGTTAAAGACTTTTCGAGAACTCAAGTGATTTTGTTACTCGATAAGTATTTAAATCCTTCATGCTGCTGCTTTAAATGGGCTTCATATGTTAAAGAAATTTTATGGGGCCTTTGAAAGCTTTTGAATACCCAAGATCTAGAATTGTACAACTGTGAATGTCCGGGATAAAAAACTTGTTTATGAATTGCTATCAGATGTTGTGTGGAGGTATTTGTTTTAAATCTGTGAATCCATAAGTATATAATTACAATCTTATTTGTTTATGTATTTGTTTTATTCCCTAATATATACCCAGATGGTGGTTTCTTGAAATCATGTTTGTAATTACTTAGGCTTATTAATTTGTCTAATTTCTGTGTTTTGTTTTATCTCCCATTTTGTATGTGTTGAAAAAAAAGAAACTCATCCTTCATTGATTTCTCTTCTAGAATTAATTTTCTTAAAAATTGCAGAATTTCCCATTTAAAGATTTTCTTGTGGATTTTAAACTGAAAGTACTGTTCTGTGTCTTACTATATCACTCTTCTTCCCTTTAAGATTTAAGCCAGACCATATTGTAAAATACATTCATGTAGGTATTGACAAAACCTCCTCTCCCAAATAGTTTTTGATTGAAGGAGGAAATTATCAGTATAAAATTTATGAAAACAATTGCAAAAAAAAATCCTAATTGTGGATGAAAATTATTTGAACATGAATTCATAAGAATTTTACAGTTTGCCTTCAAAGATAACACTTGAACCAAGATATTATGAAAAGGGAAACTCACACTAATTAACTAATGGGTTAAAAAACTCTGCGTATAATAATAAAGTTTCTTTTTCAACCAAAATCTAAGCAAAAATGTGCATAATATTAGTTCAGGTCTCGGAAATAAGTGAATTAGAGATCAAGCACGTAATAATATTTCCATACGTTGATCCAAAAGCTAGAAAATGTATTTATGATCCAGTTTATGTGTGGATATGTCATAGATTTGTGATTAGGAACTAAGAACTAAAACCAGTTTGAATGTCAGAATCTAGTCTAGAAAAAGGGTGGAATTTTTATTGCTAAATCCAAACCAATGTATCTGGACACCTCTACTCAGCTGTCATCTAATATCAGCAGCATTGAGGTATTTTCTGGGTATTTCATTTTATTATTTTATTTTATTTTATTTTACCTTATTTTATTTTTTATTTTATTTTATTTTATTGTATTGTATTGTATTGTATTTCTTTTTAAATAATGTCAAATTCTTTTTGGAAGCTTCACATTTAGCCTTTTAATTTGAAATCAGCTGTGGAAACACCAGTGCGAAAATCATCCACAAAACACCATACCCAAACTGCACTTTGTTCAGGCTTTGTCGTCCAATGCACTATGTTTTGAACACCAGACCAGCTTCAGGGGGAAAAAAAGAAGTATTAGAAAAATTGAGTACTCAAAAAAAGTTTGTACCTTGCTCTTTAGGGCATGTCTGAGGTAGATGACTGCTGTGGTTTAGGTTTGTCCCTTATCAAGACACAGTTGCTGACCCTTACTACAGAACTATTGATTAAAAGAGGACATGATCTGACATTCTGGCGACTATTCTTCAAACAATAAAGAAGTACATGTGACCCTTGTAGAAAGGGGGTCTTGAAAATTCTGCCCATTTTCAAAAGAGTTCTGAAATTGGGATGGCAAGTAGATAAAGCTCCATTTTGCATTAATAATTTACTTATCTTGCTCTTTTTAACTACTTATCTGAATGGGGTCGGTTTGTACCCCTTCCTACAGCTCTCCCTTTTCTCTAGGTGCCTTATTGGAAATCTTGGATTCCACTCCAGGGTATGACTTCAACAGCTACCAAGTAGCTTTTAGACTAAAAAGACCTTTCTAATGACATGGCGAAAGATTAATTATCAAAAATCTTAAGTAAAATTTTGCGAAGGAATCTGTACAGCCTGTTACTGGATTAACTTAATCCTGAGGTACACCATATATGGATCCAAATCCAGGTAACAATAAGACATTTTCCTAAATGCAGTATCTGCTGTATAATTAGAAGCAAAGGAACTACTTTAATGTAAGCTATTATGAAAGCTTAGTAAAGGCAGGAGAATAGACCTGACAGAAACCTGCCTGTTCTTTCCTTTTTCATTGTCATTCTTTTCTGTTCTAAAATCACATTATATTCATTCCAAGATTGTTATACTCTTATTTTCTTGCTTCTTTTTGCCAGCTCAGCTTTTCAGATTTTCTTTATTTACCCACTATTTTGCTTAATCCAAGTGAATTATCACATAAAGGGGAGCAGGGTGCTCTAACTAGTACCTGCTAATCTCATTAAAAAGAGTTCCGATTTCCCAACATTTTTCCTAGCGCACAAAATGAAACACTTTTTGATGCTTTGAAAGGTAGCTCTGTAAGAAAAACAATAGCTGAAGTGTTACACTTTTCAGAGGCAATTCAGGAGAATCTGTTCTATTTGAGCACCTGACAGAGACAATATGGTTTCCATAAAGAAATCATTTCCACCTTCAGTAATGGGAAGCCCTCGTAGGCTGTACAAAGGTATCTCCAGGAAGCAATCTTGATTTTATGGTGCAAATACTGGATTCCTCCTTTTCAATTTGCAGATCCTTCCTGGAATCAGAACTCCCTGAACCCAATTATATAAGTAAAAAATTGCTGAACATTCAATACTTTTAAAAACCCCTCCTTTTTAAAAGGCCTTTGTTAATTTTAGTGCAGGTGAACTCTGGATCACTGAGGACTGAAATAACAGAGTAAAACAGTGCAGAGTAGTTCTCGGAGCTTGACACATATGGCCTATGCTGAGACTGTATTTTTTAAGAATTCAAAGAAATTCTTTGACTCCTCTTGTGAGATGCATTCAACTACTAAGATTTTTATCCGAAAGATTTCTTTCCTTCTGTTGAGAGAAATTTTGCTCTGTGTCTCATCCCATTACTATTAGATGTGTCTGTTTGTCACTAATAGTTTGTGATTGCTCCATCCAGAGAAAAATGTCTTCATTGATCAAAGACATAATTTTTCTTATGATTACTCCATCTGCACATGAATATTGTATCAACTCAGTTCCCAAACTTTATCATGTTCAGACATGATACTCTACATCTTCGATGACTGGTACAAGAGAAGGGGAAACCAGATTAAAAAAAAACAAACCAAAAAAAACCTAGTTTTACCAGACACTGTTTGTCCTTCATTTTTCCTGCGTTTCTTCCTGTCAAAAATATTATTTCATTAAAATTTCAGTGTAACCTACAATTTATTTAAAAACCACAGACATTCACTGTGTTAAAATCCTGTCAACTGGCCTCTCTCATTCAGAGTTCTTACAAGAGATAATTACCTGGGCAAACAAATTACAACAAAAGGTGAGATGAAAGGAGAAGGGACCACAAAGAGTTCCTGTGAATCAACCCTAGGTGAGAATTAGATGATGTACTCAGATTTCACAGAATATTCTGGATTGGAAGGGACCCATCAGGTTCACTAAATCCTTGTGCTTCGCAGAAGACCCCATCAATCCCACCCCATGCCTGAGAGCTTTGTCCAAACACATCTTGGACTCTGTGAGGTTTGGTGCTGTGACCATTCCCCGGGGAGCCTGTTCAGTGCTCAACCACCCTCTAGGTGAAAACCCTTCTTCTGATATCCAACCTAGACTTCCTCTGACACAACTTGAGGCCATTCCCTCAGTCCTGTCACTGTCACCACAGAGCACAGATCAGTGCCTGTCCCTCCTCTTCCCCTCATGACAAAGCTGTGACTGCAGTGAGGTCTGACCTCAGTCTCCTCTTCTCCAGCTGGACAGATCAAGTGCCCTCAGCCTCTCCTCACACAGCTTCTCCTCCAGACCCTTCACCATCCTCGTGTCCTTCCTTTGGACACTCTCTAATGGCTTAATGTCTTTCCTATTTTGTGGCACCCAAAGCTGCCCCCAGCACTCAAGGTGAGGCTGCCCCAGCCCAGAGCAGAGCAGCACAATCCCTCCCTTGCCCGGCTGGCCATGCTGTGCCTGATGCCCCAGGACAGGGATGTCCCTCCTGGCTCCAGGGCACTGCTGCCTCATGTCCAACTTGCCACTGACCAGGGCCCCAGGTTCCTTTCGCCGGCACTGCTTTCCAGCCTCCCATTCCCCAGTCTGTCTGTACATCCAGGGTTGCTCCATCCTGGGTGCAATAACTTCCCCTTGAACTGAACTAAGGTTTCCAAGCTTTAGTCCTGTCTCTGCACAGTACAACCAATGCCACTCTCTATATAATGCTAACAGGGAAGATTTCTCTTTTAGAGAAAGGATGATACTTTGACTATGTCCTGATGTTCGTGGGTGCTAGATAACAGATGTTTGTCATCTGTGAAAGTCCAGACAGCCTTGTTTATACATTTATGCTAACTATAAGTATAAGAAAGTGGAGTTTGTGCTTCTCTCTATGTACACAATAATTTACCATAAATGAAGGTAAGTGTGTTTGCTCAAATATTTGGGATAAAACATCCCTTATGAACAGCCACACCACATTTAAGTTTAGACACCTCTCTTCTGTTTGGTTCTAAGTACTTGTTATGTATGAATTTCTTTGACATTCCTTGCAAAGAAAAATACCTTTCAGAGTAAAATATTAAAATATTGATCCCTTAGTTTGCATATTTTATTTTTTCAGAAGATTTTGTCCCAGAGTAATTTGTGTACAGCAGTTAAATGAATGATTAATGGTCTTCTCTAAGTAATGATTAGTCTTGTTTTCTGGAAGTGTTTCCTTGGCCTCAGAGACAGAGCTGACCTGACCTGCTCATTACCTGTAAGTGTGATACCAGCAGCAGCAAAGGAAGACAAATTTAGTTTATGTTTAAATATGTGCACACAAACAAAAAAGACAGCCTGAGTTCTGCTACTCTTGTTTCAATTGCCAGAGGAAGGTACATGGAATAATTTTTACATGGTTCTAAAGAAAGACTATAATTACAGGATTCTCTCCTTGCCTTGAATATAAAAAGGAATGCTCTTCAAAATACTGTTATCCACCTCCAGCATGCATTTGCTGCTGGAGATCTGTACTGTCTGCTTCCATTAGGTTAGTATGGAGGAACCCAGGAATGAGAATTTAATTGTGTAGGAAAAAGGTCTGTAAGAAGGAATTTGGCTGGCTCATGGAAGGTGTCAATGGCCAGTGAAGCAGTGTGTTGGATAGGACCAGACAGGTTTGTCTGTCCATGTGTATGAAGGTATATTTGTGTTGTAAAACAATGGTCAAAGCACGACCTTTTCTGCTGCTTAGTGAAAATGACCCCGAAAACCTAAAAACAATTTCTGTAAAAAGAGAGTTAAATATGAATTTCTATTTGCAGGTGGAAATGTTGAACCACGCAACTCAAGATCAGGGAATAGCTAGCAGGGAATTATCTCTGCTAAAAAGGAACTGAGAGCTACTGAGGATAACAAAAAAATTCTTGATGTTGTGAATGTGGCATATGATTTTGTAATATACAAATATAAATGACATCTGTAGCATAAATAATTACTCTGATCTACTCCACACTGCTGAAGTATTAAACTGAAATATTTGATGCAGCTTTGGACCTTACAAATCAAGAGAAGCATGAATAATCAACAGAATATCAACAAGCAGAACTATGATTTGGAGACAGTAGTCTGAGTTTCCTGATGGTGTACAGCTTTCCCAGTGGGCATCACTGACAAGTACTGTGTTGGGGAAGAGGATCATGTGATCTACTGAGCTCTCCAATTCCACATTTTCTGGTCTTGTGATAAATGCACTTTAGTTCTCTGAAATCTCTTTCTGCATATTCAGTTAATCTCCCTTTGTTGTTTGGTGATAGCTATGCTAATGTTCTTTCAAGGTGTCTCTTACATTTTTTTTTGGATTCAGGAACATCTCGACTACCCTTATTTTAAAGCTTCATTATCAAGTTTACCCATATGCCTTGTAGATTTCAGAGTTAATGTGTTCATCAAGCACACAGTCATTTCAATTTTGTGATGCAGATTAAATCTCTACTTAGCTGAAGATTTTAGGTACTCAAAGAAGAAGTGAGAGGAATGGGCAACTTACACATTAGCTCTGATTACAACATTTAAAAAAAACCAACATGCTTTTCCATTTTCTTATGTGGACTTAAATCAAAACTCTTTCCAAAAGAAAATAAATAAATTAAAAAGGTTGTCTTCGGAAAATTCCTAGCATGAGCAATTACTTTTTTCTTTTAGATTTCAATTTCTCTGCTTGACTTTTTTCCCTGAAATTGAAATACAAGTTAAAACAAAGAGATTCAGAAAATCAAATTTTAATAATATATAGTATTAGGAATGCTTAACCCACCTTAAAAGAAAATATTTCTTTTCCTTTCTCAATTTAAAATTGCCTGATTTCAGGGTCTTTCCTCCAGGTCTGAAGTTAGAGAGAACAAGAGGAAGAGGGAGAAGAGAAGGCAAAGCAGATCTTTTTCTACTCAGAGTTTGAAATATATTTTCCATCCAGTTTTCATCCAACCCTCCAGTGGCACCTCAAGTAGCCTGGCCTTCTTGATGAGAAAGAGGCATGTGACCTGATAAAAATTAACAGACCTGAAATAAATTCAAGACTTCAATTGCTCTTGATTAACTGAAGGTAAAGTCAAGAGAGAAAACCTCCAAATCTGGGCAAATACTCTTGGGGACGATCCTGTGCAGGGCCAGGAGTTGGACTCAATGATCCTTAAAGATGTCTTCCAACACAGCCCATGCTGTGTTTCTATGAAATTTGGTCCTTGGCCTAAGACCTTTTTAAGGCCACCCTTGAATAGGGTGTTGCTAACAAAAGGAAACAGATCTTGGCTTCCTGGGTCTCCAGAGAATATGTAATCCATTATAAAATATCTTCAGCTACAGAGCCAAGATTTCTGTAAAGTTAGAATAGGCATTCTCATTTTATATATCACTGTAGAAGTACTCAGGATATATGCAAAGACTTTAGGATTTCATGTGTTCCTTTCTAATGCAAATGTTATAGTTACCCTTGTAAAAGCAAATTTTATGGTACATGAACATGAATAGACTGACTTGACTTGGCTAAAAATGTTTGGCACTGAGCCTTGTTCATCACACATCATCTGAGGAGTATGGCTCTGTTAACCTCATTGCTCACCACCCCTTATTTTTTCATGTATAATTTAAAAGGATTATATGAAAAAGGAGCAACTGGTTAAGTTCAGATAATTTTGTTTCCAACTTTCACAGAAATATTAAAAAAAAAAAAGAAAGGAAAAAGACAGCCTAGAAAGCAAAGTACTTGATCATATTTTCCCTTTGGAACTAAAACTTTATTAATATTAATATATCTTCTTGTTATCTCTTTTCTAAAATGTTGCCCCTTAGGTATATATCAGAAGCTACTGCTTGTCAGTTAAATCTGAATATCTCGGCTGGTTTCCCATTGGATTACACATATAAATTATTATTTTATAACTCTATGTGTATATATTTATGTAGGGCTGTGTGTGCATACTCTTTTTTATTACAGAACCTTTAGCTTGCAATAGATAAAGATATACATTAATAGCTTATTAGGCCTGTGGTAATTTTTTTTCCTGTCTGTGTTTTAATCTTGTATGCTGGCACTTTAATCCCTTAGTACCTGCCTTGCACATTAGCTTCACATGTCCTTTCAAAAAGGCAAGGCTGAAATTCTCTTCTTCTTATAGACATCGAGAGCATTTCCCTATTAATAATTCCCCAAAAGAGAGTGAAAATATTAAAAATGTAGAGCAGGAGTATAATATCCATTACAGCATTTTCTGCCCCATAAGTAGACCTTACTGAAAACTTTAAATGAAAACTGCTGGAATTTGAGGCTCTGATAATTTCTTTCTTTTTTTTTTCTGTTTCCTTGGTGGGGAGGGACGGGGGAGGAAAAAGAGAATGAAAAAAAAATTTCTGCAGGAAAAATGAAAGAAGAAAAAAAAATCTTCTAAAGAAAATGGGTTTTCTAACCAGAACTATCTATTGAAAAAGAGTCTATTTGGAAGTTTCCATGAAAAAACCTTCCATGAGATAATAACATGTGCTGTCATGAGGTGTCGAGAATTCATTTCACAATCTGTAAAATTTTGGATGTGGCAAAGCCTTTGTGCTCAGAAAATGAATGTAACATCAGTGTTTTCTTATTTACATTCTGCTTTAATTTGTAGAATAAATAATTCATTACAAAGACATTAATGAGAAATTTTAACATTGTAAGTATTTTGATTTTTTTTTCTTCTTTAGACCCTTGAGCCTTTAATGTATTTTTATTTGGGAAGTGATTAAACTTTTAACACAAGTAGGTGGGAGAAATAATAATTATCCAAATCTATGGGAGCAAGAGGGACCTTTGACTTCTTTTGATTCTCCAAGAGGAATCCTCAGGATGCTTCCTTTGGTTGCAGGGAGCCATGACATGGGGGAGGAAGGCTACAATAAAATATTATTTTCCCCACACTAGGTGAATTCTGCTCAGACTGGGTGCTGGCAGAGCAGTACACAGCTACATTTTACATATATAGATATAGATAGATTAGATATAGATATCGATATAGATATAGATATAGATATAGATATAGATATAGATATAGATATAGATATAGATATAGATATAGATATAGATGATATAGATATAGATATAGATACAGATATAGATATAGATATAGATTTTTTGGAGTTTTTTGGGGGCTTTTTTGTTTGGGGTTTTTTTTTTGGCTAAATCCTCTACTACTGTCATGGTACAAGAGTACACTTTGCTTGCAATTGCTGTGAAAATCCCAATGGACTTCACATAATCTGTGTCATTACTAGAATTCCAGGACCAGAATTTTTGCTTGGTGCAGTGTGTAAAGCTTTTCACAAGGCTATGTGTAACCCCTATGGATGGGTTTTCCCCTACATTCATGTAAAATCTACATTAAGGTTGACATTTAGTGAGAAGTATAAGCGGAAATTAACCTTAAGGCTCTAATTGAGTAGGAAAGTGATTCTGTAATAAAATCTAAAACATATCTTGATTGTAATCAAGAAACAGGGGGGAAAAAAGAGATTATACAATTTGGTATTTAATAAAAAGTAACATGTACAACTTTAGGTATTCAATTTGCTTGTGTGTCATTAAAATGAAATGCAAAGTGTATAAAAACAAAAAATCTTTTCAAGTGCCTTATGGAATCATAAATCGCAATGACATTACAACAAGAACAGCATGATTTTCCCAGTCAAAAGCAATTATCTTAGGGTAAAGGGGGAAAAAAAAGAAAGCTGTGGTCATCATAAACATTGTCAGCCCAAATCTGCATCTCAGTGCCTTCTAAGCCAACTTGCTTTACTATTTTATTTGCATCTCAAAAAAATTATTTTTTTGTCTTGATGAAATGGGCCTACCATGTCTGAAAAAATGAACTTTCTGTCTAGTTCATCTTTTTGACTCTTCACGCTCAACACTTAATGGTTTTTTTTTCTTTTACTTTTCCCTGAAATGCTCCTGTTGATTGCTACATATCATACTGCAGGGACGGGCACAACTGCATAATGAACTGATATAATCTAATGAGCACGTTAACCTTCAAACTAATAAAAAAGACTATTTGTCTCTTATACATGTCAAATATTCTGTGCATTGAGCTTCCTCTAGAGTTGTACTCTGGATGTGGGTTGTATTTTAATTGAACCTGTAATTAACAGGACAAGACTTCTTTTCCCTTTCAACACAATTGCTCTTGTGAGTCACGGTCTTGAAGGATGTTGCACACCTTTAATTGGCAATCACGGAAACATCAGGGTGCTCAGCATCTCACAGAAGTGCTCAGCACCTCAAAATTACTAATAAATAGCAAAGAGTTACAGAAGGCAGAAAAATCAAGCAGGCTCTCTGTTTGATCAGAGTGTGAAGACAAGGGAGGTGGGACACCAACTTAAGAACACACCCCAGGCATTCTGGGTGAAAGCGTGAGATTTTTGCTGCTCTATTTTGGGCAATTAGCCGGGATTCGTGCATGAAGACACCACTCCAAAATCTTTTCCCGACCTCAGAACTTTAGTCACTTACCTTCCAAAACCAAGTAATATAATTTTGTTTTGGAGGCAGTGAGGTACAGTGGCTGGAATGACAACCCAGGTGCCAGAACACCTGCGCTCTTTCCTTCCCTGGTTTGTTACCAGCTTTGTCTATGACCTAGGACAAGGGTCAGGATTGGCTGCCATGCTTTCCACCGGGCAAGACTGCAAGGCCTGGCTGTGCTGGGAGTCTGGGTACCAACAAATTTCTCCCCTTTGCTGTTCCCAAGACAGCTGTGTGGGTTGGCATGAAGACAACGTGAAGATACTACTCCTGTAGAACTGTCAAAACACAGGAATTGGGTTCCTAGTAGCTACCAATTATCCAGTTTTTTTCAAGATATACATAATAATGGGTCCACCTGAGAAGTACCTGTGCTAAAGTCTCAATCTCTCAATGTAAAAAGGGCATCTTCCGCTACAAAATTTCTGTAGAATTCATACTGCCAAAATTGAAATATATAAAGGGATTTTGCACAGATTTTATATTGGACCATAAAAATAAGTACAACTGTTGATGAATAAGAAGTTTCCTTAGAGGTGTCATTCTTAAATACAGGATATGGTTTCAATCACTGTTAGTAACTGCTAAACAAAAGGGCAAAGAATTTAAAGAAAATCATTCTGTGCTGAAGATGCTGCCAGCCACTAGAGGGATATTATGAAAGGGTAAGAAAATAACAGTTATCAGTCTTCTCTCTTGTGGAGGCCTCTCCATGTGTTGCCCTGATGTTGTGGTATATAGCAAACATTTTCTTCAGAAGTGCCAAGAGCCCTGGCCCTGTCATCACTCCTTCATATCCTGAGCACGACCTTTGCAAGATTCACTGAATGCATAAGATGTCAGTATTGCCCCTCATTTCTTAAAATACAGTGTATAAGCTTTGACCCAAATGAGGAAAAAAATACCTGAAAAACAACAAAAACCGAACAAAATCAAATCCAAAACCAAACAACAGACCATCAAACAAAAACAAACCCACACCTACAGTGGTATTTTGCAGGCCTGTAGCACTAGGAAAAACAACTCACTGAAAAACAAAATTGTAGAATGCGTTGGTGAATTTAAGGTTTATAGGGGACCCTTGGAGAGCATTAATGGGTACTTCAGATAGAGAAAAGCACTGGGGTCCAACTGATTTGAGCTCTGCATCTTTATCTGTCTCTGATATGCTCTCTTCTCTGAGGAAATGCATTTAACCTCTGTGTATTTTGGTTTATTTAAGTTTTCTTAAGGAATCAAAGATCATAAAATCGAACTTACAGAGATCTTAGGAGGCCTCTATGCATAATGGTGGCACATGGATTTTCATCCCATGGTTCTGGTACCAAAAACTATACTTATTCTGGAAATCATGAAGCTGTTATAATTAACATGAATACATGTGATGTTGATTTTAACATTTCTATTGCAAGCATCACAATATTTTTATTTTCTTCAAAATTGTGGTTTCAAGAATGAGAAAAATATTTTCCACTGCAAGTTTCTCTAGAAAACAGGAAGAGAAGCAGATAAAAAATAGAATTCTAGTTAATATCAGCTTGAGAAAAGCTGAAATGGATAATATAAATGTAAAGTATGGGCTCAAAAAAAATCTAAAGTGAAATGTGTTAAATGTAAAAATTTTGGTGGGATATTTTTGTTATTAATTTTGAATACCTCCATTTAGCACTGAGGTCACCCTCCAGCTCTCCC
Organism: Origma solitaria; assembly: GCA_013397895.1. Lineage (NCBI taxonomy): Eukaryota > Metazoa > Chordata > Aves > Passeriformes > Acanthizidae > Origma > Origma solitaria. The sequence goes on from VZRL01005859.1 coordinate 526,138, forward strand.
TGTAAATATTCATGTCGAAGATGAATAATGGTACAATTTTTCTCCACAAAGTCATATTTTTGACAGCATATCATTTTATGTGAGATTTCACCTCTTCATGTATTAACTATATTTGTCCCAGTCCTACAGACACCAGTTTCTGGACACAGCCTTGCAGCTCCACAGCAGTTAAGAAACCACTGTGCCACTTGATGGACAGAGCTGATGAATTTTTAAACTAAAGGAAGTACCAATTGTTTCTGCTTATGTACAGTATGTCTGGCACTCCAGTCAGCAAACAACAACTGCACCATATAAAACCTGCAGCAAATAAAGGCAAAAATGATGATTGTCAGAATTAAACAAAACTCAAAATTGAGCGGGAAAAGGTTGAAAGGAACCTGTGAGATCATTGAGATCAGCGATTAACCCAGCATTGCCAGGTCCACCACTAAACCATGTGTCCAAGAGCAATCTACACATTTTATGAACACCTCCACAAACAGTGACTCCTGCACTGCCCTGGGCAGTCTGCTCCAGCGTCTGAATACCCTTCCAGTGAAGGCATTTTTCCCAATAAAAACCTGCCCTGGTGATACTTGACATGATTTTCTCTCCTCCTATCTCTTGTTATCCGGGAAAAAAGAGTGACTCCCCTCTGGTTACAAGCACCATTCAGGGCCCTCTGATGTCTACATGGGGTTTCCCAAAAAGATAACAGTTTTTTCCTTCTCACAGGGGACGAAATAAGATTACAATTGCAAAAAGGATTAAGCCAGTTAATTCTATTGATATTGATCCAGCTACAGCTGAGCAACCTGCTCTAGCGGAAGGTGTCCCTGCCCATAGCAGGGAGTTAGAATGAGATGGTCTTTAAGGTCCTTTCTAAACCAAATCATTCTATGAATCTATGGCATCTACATTTTCTCTCCCATGGGCAACTTTAAGCCATGTAGACCAATTTCTCAGTAGGTGGAACTATGAGTGACCATCACCAAAGTCTGAAAGTACCCACATACATTTTTTTTCCCTTGAAAGCCACACATAGCTCACCTTGCTCTGTTCCTGAGTTGTTTTTTGCGAATCATAGGAGTCAATCAGCGTTTTTCAAATCTTTCTTAGTAGTTACTATAGAGAAACTGTGAAAGTACACATTTGGCCTTGAAAACAATATTTCAGGGGCCAGAAGGCATTTAATTCACATCATATTGCAAGAGCACCACATGTTTTGACAGGCCCTAAGAGAGGTAATTCAATGAGCATCACTTTAATGATATATGATTTAGACAGCTATTTTTTCCTTTTGTCCTTTCTGTGACCCTGCTCCTTCCCCCTTTCTTTTCAGTGCTGCTGCAGACTGACTGTCACAAAGATGTCAAATCTGCAGCCAATTGTGTCCTTGCTCAGAGAATAATATGCAAAGGATAGAATTAAATGTGCAGATTATTGCACAGTTTGCAAATGGAGGCAAAAGAAATTAATTCAATTGTCTAATTCTGCTATTTGTCCAAGACATAGGTTAGACATGTAGGGCCAGGTTTATCCTGCTGACAAGCCCATGAAAATCGAGGGAGTTCAACAAGAAGAAATTCTTCTCAGTTGCATGCAGATGTTAAGAGGGTAGAATAATTTGGGTTATCACTTAAAATTGGTTCAAACTCTGAACCTGATGGACAGGTAGATGGTGTATTTAAATGTGAAGAGGGATTCTATTTCTCCTTATTATTCTTGTCTTACCTGACTACTGAAAACCAGAATGGAAAGATGAGAGGCACCAAGCAAGGACAGAATAAAAAGGGATGTCCCTATCCTAGAAAACTTCAAATTTGACTGGTAATAAATGAGACATTTGCTTTTGTCTGCCTGAAATTCAAACGACTGGGGTTCCTTCTCCCAACACATAATGTCATTCAAGGCATAAAAAATCTGAGCCATGTGAAAAAACAGCAGTGGAGAAACTTCTGAATCATTTCTAGAGACCTGTGGACTCTGTGTTGAAACAACTAGATTTCCAATCCTTTTGCAACTCAGTTTTGACGTATAAATTATTACTCAACCTAAATAAGGATGCTGAGCCAGGTCTCAGAGCAGGAGGTGGCCAGGATACATAACATTATTACAAACCTGCAGAGAATCAACACTTCTATGAAAGCAAATCAATAGCTATGGGAATGCCATGCTAAAAAATATCATTATTATTTTCTAGACTTCTGAAAGGGCACGCTGCAGCATATCTAGTGCATCTACTGAAGAGCTACAACAAAGGACCTTAGAGATTATATCTTCAAAACAACTCTGATTGATGTTTTCCTTCTTCCCTCAAATATTTATTGAAATGAAAGATGGAGTGTTTATGGAACCCTTCATTATTCTGCTTTGCAATTGAAGAGAGAATTTGGGTAATTTAATGTTATTTTCACCTCGACATTGTATGCATCCACATGACTTAAGTCACACACTTCTCATAAGGTCATAAGGATAAAGAATTTTAAGAAGATAGAGTTGAAGCTGGTTTGCTTTGTCTTTGGGGGTTTTTTTGGGTGGTTTTCTGCTTGTTTGGTTGGGGGGGAGTGGTGGTGTTTGGTGGGGTCTTTGTGGAAGACAGAAGTTACCCTGTGGAAAATTTTGGTGAAAACCTCAGCCAAGCTTTACTGCAACCGAGGGTAACAACAGGCCTTAGAAGTAGGACCAATGTTTCAGTGCTTGGCAGAACTTTCAAAATTTGTATCATATGTAAATTCTTCTTCCCTCATTCCTGGATATAGCAGATTGCAAAAGACTTAGGTGCCATTGCCTCACCTCTCCTTACAAAATTGCAAGTGGGGTTTCTAAGCAACATTTGCTGTGTCAAATAGCTTCCCTTTAGTGATGGAGTCTACACTGACAGACACCTGCACCAGAGAAATTCCTGCTATTTTGTCAAAGAACCATGGAAACATAGAACTAGCCATAGAATCATAGAACCAAAGAATCACAGAACCATAAAACCGTAGAATATGCTGAGCTAGAAGGGGACCCACCAGAATCATCAAGAGCAACTCCTGGCCCTGCACAGGACGCCCCAACAATCCCACCACGTGTCTGAGAGTGTTGTCCAAATGCTTCTTGATTCAGTCAGTCTTGGTGCTGTGACCACTGCCCTGGGAAGCCTGTTCCAGCACCCAACCGTCCTCTAGATGAAAACCCTTTTCTTAATATCCAACCTAAATCTCCCCTGGCACAACTTCAGGCCATTCCCACAGGTCTTGTCCTTCGTCACGAGAGAGAATAGATCAGCACCCGTCCCTCCACTTCACCTCACAAGGATGTTGAAGACCACCACGAGGTCTCCTCCAGCTGAACAGACCAAGTGCCCTCAGCCTCTCCTCACATAGCTTCTCCTCCAGACCCTTCACCATCCTCGTGTCCTTCCTTTGGACACTCTCTAATGGCTTAATGTCTCTTTTGTAGTGTGGCACCCAAAGCTGCCCCCAGCACTCAAGGTGAGGCTGCCCCAGCCCAGAGCAGAGCAGCACAATCCCCTCCCTTGCCCGGCTGGCCATGCTGTGCCTGATGCCCCCAGGACAGGGATGTCCCTCCTGGCTCCAGGGCACTGCTGCCTCATGTCCTACTCGCCACTGACCAGGGCCCCAGGTTCCTTTCGCCGGCACTGCTTTCCAGCCTCCCATTCCCCAGTCTGTCTGTACATCCAGGGTTGCCCATCCCAGATGCAGGATCTGGCACTTTCCCGTATTGAACTTCACAGGGTTAGTGATTTCCCATCTCTCTGATTTGTCCAGGTGTCTCTGCAGGGCCTCTCTCCAAGGCAATTGACAGCTCCTCCCACTTCAGTATCTTTGGTAAACATAACTATTTTTCCTTCCAGTTCTGCATCCCAAGTTGTTAATAAAGATGTCAAAGAGAATTGGGCCAAGGTTGGAGCCCTCTGGAACACCTTTAGTGACAGGTCACCAGTCTGATCCACCCCAGCCCCTGTGACCCTTTGTGCCCAGCCCGTGACCAGCGGCTCACCCATCACATGCTGTGTTTATCTAGCTGTGGGATGGACATTTTTTCCAGATGGACAGTGTGAGAGACAGTACCAAAAGCTTTATTGAAGTCCGAAAAAGTGACATCTGTGGGTTTTCCTGGATCTGTTAGGTTTGTTACCTTGTTGTAGAAGGAATTCAGGTTTAACAAGCAGAACTTTCCTTTCATTAAGTTGTGCTGTCTGTGACCCATGGCTCTGTTGTCCTCCAGGTGTTTTCCAATACCACCCAGAAAAAAACCCAAATAATTTACATGAATCTTAACTAAAGGTTTTGCAAGTTAGTTTTTTGATAGACATATCTCTGCAGAGAAGTTCTCACACTTGCAACCTCTCGATTTAGAGTGGTAGAAAGAGCCACTTTGCCTTCTGGAGCAGCTGTTACTACTCTGGAGGTGACTGCACCTCTCCCTTAGCTATGAGGAGGCCTAGAAACCCAGAAGACCTCTAACATCTTAGCCTTATAATTTCTAAGAGGGTGACATTTTCGGGAATAGCCATGCCAGGAGATATTCCTAGGCTTGTGTGGAGCAAAGTGAAACTCACAGTTTCAGCTAAGAGGCAATGGAAACAGCGATTGCCTCTACGCATTCTCCTTGGGTAAGGACCGTATCTGTTTCCTACCCACTTCTTATCTATACTGCCTACAGAAATGCAGGATCATGGTCTGTGAAATACAAATTAAGTCTCTGGAAGATACAATCTCAGTGCAGACTTCAAGAGGGCAGTCAGGCAATGATCTTAAAACCTACAGATAGGTTTGTTTGGTTACAAGAAAAGTTGTAGATTAGCTGTGGAAGTTATACAGTCAGTATCAGATTTTTGTGGCATAAATTCAACTATGTTTTCTAATGTTATCAGACAGTTATCAAGAAAGCTTGGGTTCAATGTAGCAAATTTTCTTGCTGTGAAAGTGCTATGGACATTTCAAATGGGCATTTATAATCACCTGCATCAGCTTCCCAGAGTAAATAAGTAATAGACAGGAAAGAACTGAGCTGTGTGACAATACAAAAAGCACAGGCTCTGGGACAGAGGGAAGCAGCTGTTATTCATAACTCATGGGTTTTAGCCACAGGAAAGGGTGTGGGAATGTTCCTCTGCACCTCCTCAGGTCATTAGAGACTAATGACCTGTTGGAGACCATAGGGAAATTTTTGTGTTCTGGAGATGGAGACGGTATACTTTTGCCCTTCTTCACATTTTTTCTCCAGTGAAAGCAGCAGAGGCTCTATCAGTGCTGTTAGACACCCTGTTGCAACTGTTTTGTTTTCAGAACATTTCCTCAGGAGAAAATAAATAGAAGAAAATTAAGGAGAATTAATATCTCCATAAAATTTTACGTATTATCCCTATTTACTGTGCTCCTGCATGTAACCTTCTCAGCCTTGATTACAATTTTAAATCTTTTTTCCCTGATTCTGATATCTTCACTGACCTCTGAAAATATAATGCACTAATCCACATTTAAAATAAGCTTTCAAATGTCTGGGGAGTACTGGGACATTATACCCAGGCACTTCTGCTGGTCTAGATTATGACTTCGATGGCATCAAGGCAATTAATAGTTTCAATATCTAGATACAAAACACTCTTGGTTGCATATCAGTTCATGGGATAATCACTGTAGGGACCCATAAAACCTTATTGTTTGTTGAAGTCAAATTAATGATGCAAAAGGTACTGGCAATAGGGATTGCGTCACTGTTGTTACAGTTCAGTACAGTTAGACTAAGGCCAAATCAAAGGCACCTCATATTCACCAATTCTAACAAGGATGGGCTTTTAATAACATCTGCGTTTGTTTATGTGAGGAATAAATATTTAAATGGGAGGGACAGCATGTCTAAATTTGCATCTTTTTCCCCCACTGTTTCAAAAAAATTCACATGACTTTCCATTTCTTTTTTTCTTCCTATAAATAATTCTTTGTGTGTTCCATGGACAGGGTAGCAGGTAGATATTTACAGTCCACAAATTTAATCTTAAGAAATGACTTTGTCTTTTTGACAAATAAAACCAGACCATTAAAAAGAATCATTAGCTTGTTAAAAAAGGAAAAAGAATTTAAAACATAATTTGTAGTGTTACAATTTGCACTTTTATCTGTATAACTATAGAGGACAGTGGCCCAAACCAGCCTGGGATGGAGGTGTATGTTGGGTATTTCACAAGTCTAAAATGGTCCTGGTCTCAAAGGATATTTTGTCTATAGAAAGAAGACAAGTGATAGAAACAGGGAGATGTTTTTAATATTATTTTGCAGGTACAGGGAGGCAAAAAATGGCAATAAGAAAACCAGGTCACTATAGTAATGAATCCCTGATTTCATAATGACCGAAAACCCATCAAAATATTAATTTAAAATTAATTTCAAATGTCATGAGATTTTGATGATTTGATTATGTTCTTATTTTTTTTGTTCATTGTGTCTGTGTGCATGGGAATACTGGAAAAATCTGAAAGACATTTTCAGTTCCTTAGATATATCTGAATTAATCAGAGTGAAATCCCCACTGGATGTAAAGACTAACAAGAATATTAAATACCTATCAGAAACTGTGGTCAAAGTTTCATCTTAAAGGGTTAGATTTTCATATTTTCATTTCTTCAGGAAACAAAACTAAATACTAAAATTTTTGATAACACAAGTTTTGTTATATTTTTCTTTTTGCCATTTATTTTTTTTTTGCCTACTACAGCTTTCCTTACAGCTTCTTTGTAATTGCATTTACAATATTAATGGGTCACAAAAGTTTGAAAATGCCATTTTTTGTACCAGTCAGGACTTCAGTGAAGCACGATTAATAATAGCAGCCCAAGCAAATTTAAGAGTTCAGTCACTGAGCAATCTTAAGACATACATGCTGCCTACAGTGAAGAAAATTATATCAGGCAGAAGCTCTTATTGTTCCTATGACCATGAATTATGTAAAAGCCAAGAGTGCATTTGGGGTCAGGCAGGATGGGGCTTTGAATGTTCCTAAATAAAAATAAAAATGATTCACATGTTTATGAAGGGAATAACACAAGTGATTCTCTTGCCTGCAGTTACAGGGAGCAAGACCTGCTAACCCATGTCCCGTTCAGCCCGTGCTGATGCGATTTGGAAAGAAAGAGTGAACTGAAAATGGGTTTCCCCTGCTACTGGAGAGTGAGCCAGCCCTTGAGTTTCCAGGTAAAAGGTGGGACAAAACTTCCACCTCATCCTCATGTTGCACTGCCACCTTCTTCATTATTCTACTTCTCCTCTCTTTGTACCTGTGTCATGATGCCTAAGATTTTTAGGGTTTTTATATTTTTCATATGTTTGTAGCTTTGTAGATTGTTAAAGCATGGCTGCAGCTTCTACTGCTTTTCCTATTTTTCTTCCCTACCTTTAGGGAATTAAAAGATTCTTTGGTCTTATTCCAAGAAAAGAGCCACCTACAAGGATGTTCTGTTTTCCAACCAGAATCTGGACCAGACATAAAAAAGTGGGGCAAATGAAACCTCTGGATCACTTCCAGTGAGGCAGAATCCCAGGAATTATTATCTAACCAACTAACCTTTTAATTGGACAGTATATGATAGGTATACTAATCAGCAAACTTTATAAAAATTGTAGTTACTATACCATGAACAATTTTTGCCATACTGTATACCTGAAAGAGTTCAAGTAAAAGTTTGCTTTTAAATTCACTCCAACATTACTGGAAAGATCTATTCTATTTTCCAAGCAACAATAGGATGAGATCAAAAGCTCAATCATTGAAGTCATACGACTTTCTAATGATGGAAATGAGAACTCAACTCTCAGAGTACCTGAAAATCAAGATTCAAATAATCTGATTTGAGAATGTTTCCAAATCAGAAAACAGTCAAATAAATATATGCTGACTATTACCTTGGCTACAAATCTGCTGCTGAATGAGATTTAAAGCCTCTGTAAACTTTCTCTCCTCATTAAATTCCTTAATATCTAAATGAGAAAACAGCAGGCTTTTCCTCTCCTCTCCTCTCCTCTCCTCTCCTCTCCTCTCCTCTCCTCTCCTCGCCTCGCCTCGCCTGGCCTGTTCCTANTCTCCTCTCCTCTCCTCTCCTCTCCTCTCCCTCTCCTTTTTCTCTCTCTTCCAGTGAAGATATATTTTTAACAGTTAAAGGAAAATAAAAATCTGTTTGTTGACTTTTCATCTACATGGCAGACCTAAATGAAACATTCTTCATTTGCACTTTGTCAGAGGATAGATGGAAAGTGCCATCTGTAATATAATAACTGTGACCAAAGTGGTGCTGCCTCAGAAGCTTAACAACATATTCTTTCAAACTGAATTTTCCATTTTTTTTTAACATGCGGCACTTGCTAGTATTTGCAATCAATTAATTTAGGCTGGTTTTAGAAAATGTTGTACATTAATAGAAAAAAAACCCCAACTTAAAAAAATCAAGGCAAAATATACTTCAATTTACTGCGTTTGAAAAGAGCCTATTTCGCTCAATATTAAATGTAACAGAAATCCATTTCCAAGAAGGAAATATTTTATCTAGTTGAGCATATTTTCTTCATTTGCTTCCTTAAAATCAAGATATTTGAGCAGTAAAATCTTTAATTAAGAATCTACACCTGCATGCTTTGAGTAGATGGTATTTATGCATGTAAGCACATCACATGACCCTAAAAAACAACAGGAAATTTTCTGCTAAGATAGGCATTTTTAGGAATTTCACTGTTTTTTGTACAGTGATTCATAGAAGTTAAAAGTTTATAGGTTCTTGGTGGTCCATAGCAGACCCCTGAAAATTAAGGTCCTGTTTATGATGAAGGGAGAGGATAGGAGATGTAAAATTGTCTTTATGGTTTCTCTGCATTTAAATATTTTTTTAAGAAATAACATAATTTAAAACTTTAACCATGAAAACTTAAGTGTTCTAAGGAGACTCATTTTGATTCTGCCCAAATCTCCAGATCTAGAATGGGGAATAATAATTTCTTGAAAACAAAACTGTGCGTTAATAAAAGACTTGTTCTTTCTTGAATATTTTTTACTTAAGCCAAATTTATAGAACATAAATTCCTTCCCTCCACAGGTTTTCTTTTCAAAATAAGAAGGGAAAGTGGCAGGCAAAAGCAAGATATTCCTAAAATAAATCCCAAGTTTTATTATTTCGTGGCTGATCCCTCAGACAGCCGTAGTTGATGTTACTATGTCAGTTTCCACCATCAAAAGATGTGATCCAACCTCTCTTCACATCCTCACTCTCTCGCCCTGGATTGCAAAGGCTTCTTTTAACAGCCTCAACAGTGCTGGGAGTACTTCAGGGTATTGCTGTGTTAGAAGTTGCCAGAGTTGCGTATTTCCACAGAAATATGATTTTTGAGAGGGAATAGAGACTCTGCTGCAAAAGAGTGGCTATCAATGAGTGCACTGAAACCACTGCAGATTCTCTGCAGGGCTGCCAAAGTGAACTGTGAGCCAGGAAGGAGCCTGTCTCCATGCAGGGCACTGCAGAATCTGTGCTGTGCAAATGGGCACAGAACTGTCTTGATTTAGCTTTGTTGTGCATCTTCCCCTTGCTCAACATCAAAGCTGCATTTAAAAAAAAAAAAAAAAAAAAAAGAAAGCAGCAGAAGACCCTTACTCAAGGCTTTTAATAGCAGACAACACACATCACTAGCAACTGTCCTCCAGGGAGCAATGGTATTCTTTCAGAGGGCTAAAGTACATCTCCTTCTCCAGTTACAATCCATAATTTCTCTGCTACCACGGCATGAGTGTCTCAGGGGAAATAGATAGAATTTGCAGTATGCAGTGGGCAACTTAAAATGAAGTAAGGTCTTGAGTGGAGGTCTTTAGTTGTTCTTTCAGATAATTATGCATATTTAATAGAGCCTGCCAAAAGCAAGGTTTCTCTTATGATATTCAACATAGCCTAGTTTTCCTTACCTGCATAAAATTTCCTATATAGTCTTATATATAATCTGAATATATACATAAAGAGTTCACTTTCCCCCTTAATAGTTAGTAAATGAAAGTTGAATGGAAAAGGGGAGGAGAGAGCATTTGCCAGCCATAGAGGTTTAATTATTATGCCATTATTGTGTGCTGAGACCATGAAAGCTTCATCTCATCAACAAAAAGATGCATTAGCCTTTGGATTGTAGAATAAAGCCACTGCAATACTGTGAAGGATTTCTGACTTACTGTAAGTTACAAGGTAGCTGGAATGCATCTATCAAATGCTATTTCTAATAATGAAATTTAAACTTTTGTCATTTATTTATCCATGTTGTTGTATACGAGCAGGAGATGAGTGAGTGTTATATTTTCTGCACAGCTCCATGGTGGGATATCCAAGGTAATGATGTGGGTAGTCAGTGTTCTTCTGGGAGTTATTTTTGTGAACCAAATAGCAGTTCATGTAAGGTAAATTGTCCCTCTTCACTTTGTGCTGAGTTAGAAAGTTGTTATTTCGGAAGACGGTGCCATAAAATTTAAATATCATGGGCTTTCTTGGCATTGTGATTCATGAGGCAAATAACAGCACCATTAAAAAAGAGTGAAGTAGTTATCCCATTCAAATGCAAAGTTCGGGGTTTCAAATACTCGAAATGTGCTCATGAAACATTAGTGAAAATATCTGACTCTGGCTGATGGAAGATGGAGGGCAGCAGAGATGGGCAGGTTATTGTTGTCTATTACAGTGTTAAGAGAAGCTGTTGAGAGGTTAACACAGCAAGAGGTGATGTGGCAGTACTGGGCAAGCTGATGAGTTACTCCTAAATTCTGAGTTTATCATGAATAATCAGGGACAGATATTCTGCTGTTGCCTGCGGCAGTATGCAAAGCAGGCATTTCATCAGACTGAAGCCTTTCTACTGAAGTCACCACGTAAACAGTTAATGAAGCAGAAACACTCCAAGGATTCATTGACTGAGAACATTTAGATGTGTTCTGTATAACTGTTCAGTTGGCAGCAGTGGAATTACCTCCCTGATGCTCTAAAGAAACTGTGGACACTGTACTCCTCCAGCATGAAATGGGGTGTTTATAATTAATTTCTTATTTTCTAAGCCAGTGTAGCAGTTTGAGCATAACTTTTATTAAGCAACGCAAAGTTAAAAGGGGAGGAAAAAGCCTAGAGGTCATAAACTACTTCACACAATTTAGAGTGCAGTAAGGAGTTATTGCTGCACTAGTGCCTGTTAATGTATCTGCAATTTTCCATTGGGTTAACTTTTTTCTTAGCCCAGGAATTGCCTTGTAACCAGTTACTGCAAAAGCTTACATCACTGTGATAGAACTTAACACAAAAATAGTTACAGATGTAATTCATGTTCCTACAAATGGATGTTGTTTTGAAGTATTCTGCAAAATCCCAAATATTACTGAAGCTAGCTCAGCATTTTTTGAGTCACAGGAGCATCTTCTTTAAACATGTTAACATCAAAGCCTAATAAATCCTCTATCACATCCAAATCTATCCAAAGAGCTCTACTATCGCCAGCTAAAGAGTAAAACTGGTAAAGCTTTCCTGGTACTGATTTGTATTCATGCAAATTGCCCTGTGAACCCTCAGACTGGCAATGAACCGCTTTCCTTCACCATCTTCTCTCCATTACAGAAATAGAAATGCACATCCCATAAGAGTAGTTCTTTCGGAATAAATGCCAGATGTGGAGATTTTAGGACCAGGAGGAACTATTATGACTTTTGTGTAACAAGCCATTGGGTTTTTACAGGGTGTCAAGCCCTTAACTTGACTGTGCTAAAAACACACATATTCATGTAATTCATCTTCCAGCACAGAGCATACGAACTGTTTTAGTGCCTTCGTCACTTCTATTGCTCTTCCTCGGAGCACACCTAGGGATCAATCCTCACGCTCAGGTTCATCTGCCAGATTCCTCCAGGAGGCTGGGGGATTATCTGCCTGTCCTTCACTCACAATTTCTTCCTGAATGTACATAATTGCATCAGCAGCTTCTTTGAGCTTCTCCCGCTTTAGAGACAGCAAAAGTCTCAATGTGCTCTTTCATGAGTAAATGACAGCTCTTCATACATGGCATCTGCATTTTATACTTAAAAAGTTTTAAAACAAGTGAAAACCAAACAACTAAAAACATCCTTTATCTTCAGGCCATGGAAGCAGTGCCTTTGAAATCTGTGATATGTGTTCAAACACGTAAAGCTTCCTGCACTCCTGGAAACAACAGTGAAGAGTGGCATTTCCATGGCTTAGCAAAGACACCCGGTAGATGAAGTACTGTGTAACTCTTAGTGGGATGGAAACGGTAATGATTAATGTGTGGCTAACCTGTTTAAAGGAATCCTGCTATTCCAGTTTCACTCCACACGGCTGCTCTTCTCATGCTGTACAATTGCTACTGTGCCATGGGAGATGTTTCAAAAACTGACAAATTCTCTTTAGTATGATTAAGCTGATAGCCTTGTAATGAAGGGTCTAAATGCCTAGTAGACAGGACTTCCTACTAAATTAGACAATATTATTCATACATAAGTGTATTGACACTGGGCATAGTCCAGCATTAGTAAAGGGCGGCTTAAACATCGATTATGAACCAATTTGTTATGGAAATTGAAATTATTTTAGAATGCTAATTTAACGTGCGTGCCCGTATTTATATTTATAAATGTACATATGTGCAAACGTGTACGTACCCACACACAAAATCCATATTGCTCAGATGTAAAATGTGATACAGAAAAATCACCCAGTACTTAAGAGTCTCATGAATGTTCCGAGCCAAGGGGCAGAAGAATCATTCAGGTCTAGCTAATCAACATCTTGCTATCCAGCTAGTGCCATAAGAGAAGTCTGTCTCATCTGTTGGTTTTCAACAACGGGAAGGTTTTGATCCATCTGTCACACAATTCCTCCCATTTCTATTTAGAGAAATATGCAATCTGTTCCATTAATAAAATGTCGCAAGTCGTTTCCTCCTTCCATGCAGCTCTAAACCCACTTGACAGGTGGATATTTTGACCTGTACATGGTGCAAAGCATTGAGTCATTTTGGTAAGTGTATGTCTCCACAAAGAAAGGAAAGATAGACACTAATTAAAACCTGGATAAGTCATCTGGAAGACTGGTAGCACACTGTGGCATTTGTTAATACAATACAAAAGTCACTAATTATAGTAGTATTGTTAGTACCATTGAAGTTATAACAGCCTGTCAGAGGAGCCATTATAAACGACTATATTCAGGTGTTCATAGCGACAACTATAAAAATTAAAGTAAAGCTGAAATTTGGCATGCCTGATTTTGGTTCAGAGTAATTTTTTTCTTTTAACAAACTGGTCGGGGGGGTGCTTGGGAGTACACATATTTATATCTAACTTTGGTGTTTTAAAACCGTACTTTCAAAACCCCTTATAAAGAAAGCTGTTCATTTATTCCTAAAGTAAACACTTGGGGATTAAAAAAATTCCAGTTTAAATCCTGTTTCTTCTGTTGACTCTGATCCTAGCCATATCTCTTCTGTTTTGGTCACATTTTTCAGTGTCTGTACATCTCTAAGAGCTGAGGAGTTCAACAGAAATAGTCAACTAAGAAAAGTACCAGGATGAATACTTTTGCACATCTGGTTATTAATTTCTCAGTTCTTCAGGTCCTGTCTTCAAAATTCCACTTAAGAGTCTGAGGAAGAAAATAATGTCTCTTTTTCTTGGTTCCTTTTTGTCCTTGTACACTGTCAGCTACTTGGGGTAGGAGTTGTTCTCTGCTGATGTTTATACAGTGCTTGTCCCAGTGGGATTTCAAACCTCAGTCAGATAAAGCACAATGGGAACACCAAATACCACAGAAGAGAATGTTTGCAAATATTCCTTGTCCGGGTGGACGCTTTTCAGGTTTTACAGGAAATCAATTACCTTTGTACATCCACTAAAATGCGCCACTTCAGCAATAGCTGGAAAAATTAAAAATCCCAGCCCTTAGAGTCTCATGGCATGTTAATTCATAGACATAATAAAAGAAAACTGTTTACATGTTATACCTACATCAGTGCAGTTAGATCCCATAAATTATACAGGACACCATTAATAAGTTTCATTATGCATCAGATTACAATGTCCTCATTCCAGCAGCAGTCTCTGATTAATTACACAGCAATCACTGCAGAGCTGACACTGCCAGCAATGGGGGATTACCCTGTGTGCCCCTTGGTGCAAGCAGTCATTAATATGATGGCACAAGGATTTGGGATAACAAATCAACCCACTTAGAACAGACCCAAACTCATTAAAGTTTAAAAGTTGTACACAATTAATCTTTATTTTTAAAAGTAAACACAGGGGGTATTTGCCTGATAATAGTACCTTGGGTTTTTCTTTATCAAAATAAATCTGCTTGTGGCAGCAATGCAAGAAAATAACAAAACGACTTAATAAGATGCAGCAGGTAAGTATAAAACACTAGACTTCAGGACATTTTCTTCAGCATTTTCTTCATTTATTGCTTTTGTTCCCTACTTCCTTCTCTTCGCACAAATACAGAGGAGAGCAGTTATCATGCATGATTCCAAAATCCAGAGTCAAGGGAGTCTGGTTATGCCTGAGCCATCTTTGTCATCCACATCTTTTACAGTATCTTGATTCTTAGCCTAAATGGCATAGACTGTCTTGAACCCATGTGATCCCAAGGCTGTGGGATCTGAAGCATGGTGCTCTGATTCGTGTCTGCATTTGCCATCCAAGGGAGTTAATTGGTTCATTGTAGACCAAATCCAGTCTGACTTTATTTAGGGAGCACATTTAGGTATGGAAAATCAAGTGTCTTCCCTGCTGGTCTTTGTGGAACACTAATCTGAAACTCAAAAGAGTTCATGGTGAATGTATAAAATGAAAAATGTAAGTAAATAAATATGAAGAAGATAAGAAAGTCCCTGAAAACAAAAAGCAAAATGAAAAACCAAAACCAAAACAAAAACACCACCCCAAGAAAAAAAAAAAGGAAACAGAAAAAAAACCCAACCAAAAACAAAAAACCCAACCAACCAACCAACCAACTAACAAAAAAAAAATAAAATTTCCTGCTGATGCTTATACTTCCAGCTGAATAACCTAAATGAGGATATCACTCATTGGCAACTGCTAGCATGTGAAATGGATACTGGGAGATACCTGTGTAGAGCAGCTTAGTTCTTCAGTGAAATAAATCATACTCTGGGAGTACTTATTTCATAGAATCATGGAATGGTTTGGGTTGGAACTGACCCTAAAGCTTATCTTGTTCCAACACCCTGCCATGGTCAAGGACACCTTCCACTAAGCCAGCTTGGTCAGACCACAATCCAGCCTAGCCTTGAACACCTCCAGGGATGGGGCAGCCGCAGCTTCTCTGGGCAACTTGTGCCAGGGCCTCATCATCCTCCCAGGGAAGAATTTCTTCTTAACATCTAATAAAAATCTCTTCTCTTTTAGTTCAAAACCATTCCCTTTGTCCTATCACTAGGTACTTATATAAAAAGTCACTCTCCATCTTTTTTATATGCCACCTTTGGACACTGGAAGGGGCACTAAGGTCTCCTTCATTAAGCGAAGCACCTCTATAGCCAAGTGACTGACAAGACTGACATTTCTGGTCCCCTGCTCTGTGATATTTGGACATGGAGCCTGTAGGCAGCAAGGACAGGGGATGTTAGATACAAAATACTAGAGAGAAGTATTGGGTTAGTCTTGGTCTTGTGCAAAGTCTCACCAGCTCCAGGGAGACTCATCTGAGATGCCCAGAGTGTTCTCACCTAAATTCTTCAGGAAAGGAAAAATGCCACATCAAACTTAAACTAGACACTGAGGCTGAAATTGCCAGGGAAACAGACATATTTCAGAATGCTGAAATGCTGCCAGGACATTTACTTCAATGCCTCTATTTCTTGAAAGATTTTTGCATAACCCTTTACTGGCCAGAAGTTTTGAGTCCGTGAAGCTTGTGGAGATCACTGTCTTTGTTCATCTTTCAGAGACAGTGAAATAATACCATTCACAAAGAAGCATAAGGACATTTGGGCAGTAACTCTCTCCTTTCAGAGCCGTGTTTTAATGTGTGCAACCAGCTGAATGAGGAAACACATCTTAAATGTGTTGAGGTGTTAGCAGATGCTACTTGATGGAACATCAGGAAGGCTGTGAGAACATCCATTAGATACCGTGTATTTCATACTTGTTCTCTGTGTTTTTTTAAGAGATGTCCTCTAAAACTCAGGTTGTTCATGATGTTGTTCCTGGTCATGGCCCTATTCTTTATTTTACTATTCTTTACATGTAACTGCATTCCTCAAATATTTTAAAGGTTTGGAGTGGGACTGACTCAGGAAGCAAGGTTTTAAAGGGTTTATGGAAATACAAAAAAGTCTATCTCAAAAAAAAAAGCTTAATTTTTACAGTGTTGGTGTGGACACAGAGATGATCTGAGGCAGTTTATAGTCTGTCAGGAATTCTGGGGCGAGGGTACGGGACTTGGATCCTGGTCTCACTCAATCAGCTTTCCACAGAAGTGGTAGAGGAAGCCAAGGTGTCCTTCAGTGTGCTAGAAAATTGCCCATTTCATAAAAATAGGTTATTCAATATCTATTTTCAAATTGTTTACACCATAAAACATAAGCAATCACACAAAATTGCATTCATAGTCCCTTTCTGAGTTTACAGAGAAGTAGCCAACAGCACAGGCATAGTTTCCTCCACAGTTTCAATAGAAGGCAGAGTCAAACACAAACAAAGGAGAGAACAAACAAGCCTGAGGAGCCTCAGGTTGAAAGCATCCAATATTGCTACTAATGTTTGTCAAGGATATCAGAGATGTTGAGAAACAAAATTCTTCCCTGTGAAAAGACTCCTTGCCCAACACAACTCACTAATGCTTAATCCTCTTCATGCTTGCTTTATACTCTAAAACAGCTAAAGCAAAAATATTTTCCTTCCCAGTAGTAGCCCATATCTGCAATTTTTTTCAGTTCCATAGAGTCAGAATGCTTCAAATCTTTGATGACATCCAGGTTTCATAATCATGGTGTGTCATTCTTGGTGCCACATTAAACTCAGATATTCTCTGTGAGGTAGTTCTTCCCAAAATCTAGGAAATTTGAAGCACATGTTCAACTAAGTAGGGAATAAGGGAAGCTGCTGAGCATCATTTTTGGGCACAGAGCACCTCTGAGTATCCTGTGTGTCTCCAAGAAGTCCTCTACTCTGCAAACTCCATACTTTTGCATGTCCATGCCCATGCCCGTTTCATGTTCACAACTGTTTTCTCCATGGTATTTTGAGAGAAGAAGGCTTCCTTCCTCGTGGACAGTTACAGTCCTTGTAGTTTAGTGACAATTACGTTTCTGAGACAAGCAGTCTCACTATCTCTATTGCTATATTCCCCCAGTGAAAGGGCTCTCAAAACAAGCTTGATTCCAAATTTTCATATCTCCATTGTGCAGATGCAATTGCTGACTTCACTACATGTCTTTCTCTTGCTGTGTCTGTTAGGATTTCAGCTTTATTTCTTGGATAAGTTTCCCCTTGCTGCTTTCACTTCCTACTCCAGCTGTCAAGCCCATACAAACATCCTTTCAGACTTTTTTTTTTTTTTCATTCATTTTTGAGTGTTCCTGGCTTGCAAGTATTTTTATTATGTCCCCCATAAATTGGTCCCTCTTCAAAATAATGAGCAAGGCCATAGTCCTGGCAGAAAGAAATGCAGTAGTGCCCCTGCACTTACAGGAGCAGATATAACCACTGCAGGAGCCCTTTGAACTCATTCATAAATTGAAATTCGTCCTTTGACAGTTAGACAGGGTGACTAGGAGGGAAAATTTCAAAGGCAAAAGGTGAGAACAAAATAGCTTTTATGTTTTGGGATAAGGAAGCCCAAAGGAAGGACCAAAATGGCCCTGAGGTGACAGTCAGGTCTACAGTTGCATCATATCTCTATTCAAACAGCACTGATAATGTCAAGTAGGTCACCTCATTAATCTCTGTGTGCCTATACTCGTAATTTTTCGCTTTAGGGGGGAAAAGAAACCATGAGCTTTTCCCCCAAAACATATATTCTCTGGCTGATGGTACAATATCTTTTCTTAGCCTTTTAATTCTTCCAGCATAAACTAGGCATAACAGCACTTCCCTGTTTTTCAGGGGAGTTGTGGAGGTGTATACATTAAAGATCATAAGGTACTCACCTCCCAAATAAGTCTTTCAGGCAGTGCCTACAGAATTCCCAAGTATTCTCTATCTCAAGCTCTATAAAATAACTCTGCCCAAAGCCTCCTGCTGTACTTGGTCCTAACATTTGTCCCCCATTCAAATGAAACGGGAGTAAAACACTCTCCATTGGATGGCACAGTATTTTACACTGTCCCCCTGAGGACATTCCCAGCCTCCACGCAGTCCATGATACAACAGTGCAGTAAAAGTGATGACGAAGAAAGCACACCCAGGAGAAAAGGCCTTATCACTGTTTCTTACTTGGACTCAGAGAAATCACTAATATATTCCTTCAGAGAAGCAGTGTAGGATTGAAAAACATTCGTGTTATGTAAGCTTGGAAGGATCAGAGATGACATCTTCATTGCTTCAATTTTCATTAGCTGCAGGCCATTAAACAGGCATTTGTGGGTGTAATTCTGTATATATAAAACCACTGAAACATTCATTACACACGAATGAGTGAAAATAGACCCCAGTCATTTTAGCATGTGACATTTTGTATTACAAAAATGACCAAAGGTTTTTCTCTTACCCCCTCCTCCTGCTAGAATTCTGATGTACACCGGTATTTATTTCCAGGCCTAGATAAGCCTCTTGTGACTTTTTATCTCTTGTGATGTAATAGACTTTCCAAAGAGAAGTTGTGTTCACCCACAGGAAACTGCAGCCAGGTAATGATAAGGTATCAACCAATCCAATCAGTCTCTGAGCCATCAAGGAATATCTTTTAATTATTTTAAAACTAATCTTCATTCAGTTTTCTTTCAGTTTGCAGCTGAAAACTAAATAGTCTTTTATCCGTGGAATGAATTGCCCAGAAAAGCTGTGGCTGCCACATCCCTGGAAGTGTCCAAGACCAGGCTGAATGGGGTTGGAGCAACATGGGATAGTGGAAGTTGTCTCTGCCCCTGGCAGGGGGTGGAATGAGATGAACTTTAAGGTTGCTTACAACCATTCCATGATTCTACGATGATTTCTTTTCACATGACTCTTGTGTCAGTCAGCTCAACACTAAGCAAAGAGGAGGAACTTGCAATGTTTACATATTTTATATTGACACTATAACTTCCAGAATGCATTAGTGGGACATGGAATATCTTGTGTTGTGGAAGGGCATTGGAGAAAACCAAAAAGTAAAAAAAACTCTTGTAAATAACATGTTTATGATAATCAGTTCTCCCCCAGATTAGCACATGGAAAAGACAGAGCTGCTGATGCTTGGTTGCCTACTGAGAGTTACAGACCTAGCATGACAAAGTTAGATCCAGTTTGCAGAGCTGTCAGTCTGGCAGCAGTAGCAGAAGTTTGTCATGAGGAAGGGAGTGGTGTAAATAATGAGCTTATGGGTCTCTAATCTCAGGCAGACACAAGCTTCTTGGGCCAATTTTTTTTCTTTTTTAATAAGCTGCTACAGTTGGAAAGCGAAATCTTTATTTAAACAATTAGACAAAGTGCTAAGCTTTCAAAAACTCTTGCTCATGTACAAAGACACTTTAGTGGGAAATGCGTCTGTGTATGGATACATAAATCAGAGCTCTGTTTGGTGGATGGATGCTGGGATATCCAAATTTGTCTTATCAATGGAGAAAGGACTTGAAACTTTTTCTAAACTCCAAGTAGCAATCAGAAAATATTTAGTTGTCAGCTTCTGTAAGCTATTCAAAGGCAGATCTGAAGGTCAAGAACTGGGGCAACATGGATTGTATTCATTTAAAGCTTGGAATTGTACATCCAAGACTAATAATATTGTAAGATTTCAATCTATAGGTCATCTATAGTCAAAAATTATGAGCTTAAAAGCATTATAGTAGGCTCTCAGGAAAGAAGAGAAAGGAAAAATAACAAGTTTTAGAAGATGTTATTCTTAAATGTTTTAGATAAAAGAACATGGAAGAAGCCAAACAATTCCTTCCTGTGCCACTGGGAAAAGGGGAAAAAAAAAGATAACACACCACCTCACAATAGCACCCCACATCCAGACCAGACCAAAACATATTCTTAATTAGAATGGAAAAAGAAAATGAACAGGATAAAAAGTCATGTTCCCAGAAACTATTGTGCTAGGAAAGCATCAGGAAGAAAATGACACACATTTCCATAATGCATAGTGCTTGGCTGCGATTTTGCTGAGAGGCATAAAGGACTTGGAGCCTACACAAAACGTGTAAGGACATCAAAGCATATTTTAGCATCCAAATCAGAAGTTATCCCTCTCAGTGTCAGCTGGCATTTAGGGAAGCATCAGGAAGCCAAGGAGGTGAAAAGAAGAGCAACAGTGGCAGAAAGAGTTCTCTAATAATTCCTAGAGGAATATAAGGTGCTGTTCTAACTGGGGCACTGGCCAAGTAAAGACATTTTTCCCTTGAAGGAAATAATTCCTGGCTTTTCCTTCTGCATTAAAAAATAAATCCCCATATAACAGTAATGCCTTAGACAACAGAAGTGCCAAAACTGCATTTGGAAAAAATGTCTTGGTTCCAGTTGGAAATATATAGAAGATCACAAAGTTTACTCTGTTGAAATAACTGTGTGTGGTAATATCAAAACAAAAACAGATGATACACCTTGGAATGCATTTAGTGGTTCCTCTACCTGCCCATGGAGTCTCTGTTTAGAGAGCAATCCCTCAAATACTGAAAATGAAACTGACTATATTCATTTAGGGATGGTAAAAACAACAAAAAAATCCTTTGGCAGGTTGCTGTTAGCTGAAGGGCTCTCTCTTTAATTGATATAAATTTATATAAATAATTAACTAGCACCATACATGGATAACTAGGCATGATAATAGGGATGTTTCCTTTTGAGGTTAAGACCGTATTCTTTGTAACACCAAATAAACAAGGCAGCTTGTAGGAGCAGGTTGCTTCTTCCTGAATTGGACTGGAAATGTTCACAAATCATATTCTGCTAACCAAGACCCTCGGGGCAAGGAATGGAAAAGGGCTGTGGTTTCCAGGGGAGGAAAAGAAAAGACTGCTCAGCCTGTGTTTTTAGGACTGGTTATCAGCCCAGCATATAAATATTTTCAAACGAAACTGGACACCCAATCTGTATTTTTCCTGTAATCTGCAGGTAAATGTTGTATGTAGTATAATTAAAAAAAAAAAAAAAAAAGTTTAAAATACTATCGAGAGACAGAGCCAAAAACTGCCCTGCATTATGTATGGCTGAGCTGGGTAGGATTGCACGATACTTGTATGAAAGAAACCAGTCTGGTTGGGAGGATTTCCTGCAGTAATTTATATTAAAAATATACCAGCTCAGATTTATGAAGCATGGGCAGAGCAGGGACCTCAAACCTGGCTCTGAGTTATTCCTGTGCCTCCATCAGCCCAGCTGCGCCAGCCTCTGCTTCCCTCAGCTCTATCACTCAGTGCTACATGACCAGCACAAACAGCTGCAGACAAAACCTTCATCATGCAAAATACTGTTCTCCACTTCTTGGAAAATGGTGTTTGGTTAATTTTTGATCTCATTGCAACCTTCTGAGCTGACCTTCCTGCTCAGGGCAGAGCATGTGCAGACACAGGAACGTGCACATGTGTTCTACCATGTATGATGGCGTTTTTCGTTCCTAGAAAAAAAAGACATTGAATCAGTAACATAAAATAGGCTGAGTTAACAGTTCCATGAACAGTCACTAAAGCATAGGGTGTTATTTCAGTGAGGCTTACCTCTTCCCAAAAGAAAAAGCAAAGATGTGAGCATCTCTCTGATATTTTTCATTGCACCAGATTTCACCTTAATTTAACAGGTTCTGCAGTGGTTTAAAATTTATTTAATGCTCCTCATGCAAGACAGAATGGGACAACAAAGCAGATTTTGCACGACAGTCAAATTATCCCAGATAATGAGAGGTTTTCTCAACCAGGTACCACTCCTCAAGTCTCTGTGCCACCTCCACAAGGGTTTTGAGACTTCTGCAGGCTGCTTCAGATTTAATTTTGTGATTTCACTCTCTGTGAGAAGTTCATGGTGTTCTCAATCCCTCATTCTATGCACACATAAAGGCCACGGGATGAAGTCTTCTATAGAGCTTATGTATTCAAGTTTTGTCCAGACTGAAAGGAAGTGCCTTGTGCCTCTCTGCTGAAAGCTCAGACAATTCTTGTCTATCCAAATTTTCTTCTCTTTATTTGATGAACAAAACTTCAATGCTTCTTCCACTGGCACCCTATATTTATGAAAATTGCCATGAATTCCCTCTGATCAGCACCTTTGCTCATAGCCTGACTTCGCTAATTAGAAGATCAGGTTGTTTTCTGCTTTACTTGAGTTTCCCTGGTGCAGTTTATAATGATAACTTTTCATGCATTACATGGAAAGTCATTCCTCACTGTTTTGAAGAATTAGAAGGGATACACAGCTTTATTCTCCTTTTCTTCAAGGTGTTCTCCCTTGTAGCTTTATTTATTTTTCATTCATATCCTTTGCCTGGGCTGTTTGTAACAGTCACCCAGCACACCTACTATAGTCAAGAAATGTGAGCTCTCTCCTCTACTTATTTGTCTTGACTCTGCAATTTTTGTTAATCTTTCTGAATACCTCAGTCCACAATTTACAAATTCAAGATACCAATTCACGTGGTCTCACTAGCATACTACTTTAACCATGTAGTGGGAAAAAGAGTCAGTACATCTTCCATGGCTGTTCATCTTTCTTTTTCACCTCTCACCTTTCCATTTGCCAGTCCCAGGATCTCTTCTTTACTCTTGATGTTTCTCCATTGTTTACAGACACAGAAATCCCTGCATGTTTTCTTCAGGCTGTGCAAGGGGATCTGCTGAACTCTCCCTAAAAACACAGTGTCACAGGAACACAGAGCTTGAAAGGACCAAAAGAGACCAACATGTTCTGTTTCCCACCAAAGCAGCAGATCAAATGTATCTTTCCCAATGGCTTTCACTTTTTCTTTAAAACATTCAAAACCACAGAAAGAGCAGTAGCCTGTACCCTGTTCCTATTTAACCTGCACAAAATTATGAAATTATGTTCGTTTGATTCATTACTGTCTTTGCTCCCTATCAGATTTGTTTATTTAAATGGCTACACAGTCAAAATAATGGAATTTCTATTTCCTATTGAAAAAAAAAAACTGTCAATCTTCTCTTCTTCAAGCTAAAACCCCTTTTCCCTACATTTTCCATTCCATTATCTAAATTCAGATCACTTTTCCAGGTTCTCAAGATCAGCTTGAATTCTCATCTTATCATGTGGAGTACTCACTTTATATTTCTCCGAAGAGCTTCTTGTACCACCTGCATGGGAACTCATCACTGAAGTAATTCATAATGAAATTGAATCTTCTTTTTGAAGAAACTCCAACTCCTAGATGCAATTCTTCACAGTCTGGCACTTTTCTGTCGATAGATGAATGTACAAATACTATGTTTTAAGAACAGTTGTGCAGCTAAACAACACTTGAAATGTTCTTATTTGTTTGTGAGCATGTCACAAAGGACCAAGTATAAAGAAATATTAAAATCAATGAGCTTCACATCTATCACCCTGTCTGCTTTTACACTGTAAGAAGTGTAATATCATTTGATGTTTTGCCAAATCCGCTATAATCGTAGTCTCTTTATGATACAGAAATACAAACATTTTTTAATTTGCAATTTTTTCTACAATACCTTTGACAAATCAATGTCAGTATTCCACAAAATCTGCTTTTTCTTCCATTCAAGGGTCCTTGCTAGGCTTTACCCCTTTGAGTTTTCTAGACCTTCATTTTTCTCTAAGTTATTAGGAATAACTGATTTTACTGCACAGGTTGTTCTGTCTGGTTTCTTAAAGTGTTGTAGAAACTAAGAAATTAGACCACGTCATTGCTTTCAGATCTGAATATTAAGCTAAAAAAATAATTGAGCACTGTCTGAGTCCTTCTGTGAAAACTTGGTCTCCCTGCAAAATTGTCCTCATCTCTGTGTCATTTCTTTTTTCTAACAGATTCTTGCTACTATTAACCCCCAATTCACTCAGGTTCTTTTGTCTTCCACGTGATATTAGACAGAGCCCTCTCCCTGAACTGACCCACAAGGCTCTTAGTTCCCTTCAGGTTTCCCTCCGAGATACATTTTTAGATTGGGTATTAGGAAGAAATTCAGGAATGTGAAGACATTAAGGCTCTGGAACAGGTTATCCAGAGAAATTACCGACATCTGATCCCTGTCCAAGGCCAGGTTGGAAGGTTCTTGGAACAACCTGGGAGAGTGGAAAACATGCCTGCCCAAGGCAGGGATTGGAATGAGACAATCTTTAGGGTCCCTTCTAACCCAAAACTTTCTATGATTTTGTGGTTTTGGGGATGATTCATTAAAAAAACTGACCAGTTAATATTCACTTAAGGCAAAGATGGACATAAATGATGCTTACAAGTATCAACAGCAGCTTTTTATCATTTTACCTAACAATGTGAATTATATTTTTTGTGAATGTAGCAAATAACTAACTGCTATTCAGAAGGATTACATTCCTGAAGAGGAGAGCTAAAGTTACCTATGTAATTTTAAAACCTGCATTTCCTTAATGACACCTGCAGTTACTTGTCTTTCATGATGGATTTTTAGAGTGAGGTTATTAAGCAGCCAAACTAACTTTCATCTTAACATATAGCATAAAAATTACAGTTTGTTTACAGTATTTCTCATCACACTTGAAACGATATTTTATCCACTGCTGACAAAAGAGCAAAATATTCTTATTTCTGTAGCTCAGCTTCCTTGTCAGGGAAAGAAAACCTAAATTCTCTGCTATTTCAGCACTTGCTGCTAAATGATCCTAAATGGCATGTGCCCAAAGTGTTTTCTGAGACACAGTGCTCAGAAGGACTGTAGCCAGGAAAATGCCTCTTGGAGTAAAATTTCCAGTTCCAGGTTAGATGTGCAAATTCCCAATCAATGAATTATGTTGTGCATCCAAGATTTCCCTCCTTGTGACTGTCATCCACATCTTGGCATATGCCAAGTCCCAATCCTCCATGTGCCCTTAATCACTTTCCTGGCTGTAAATGGATCCATTTTCAGCAAACATCATCCCAGCTTCAGAAAAGAACAAGCCCTCTGAACTGGCTGTTTGGAAGGCTCAGAGTTATTATTAGTCACATCCAGAACTATCAAACTTTCAAGGGTCAGTTATCAATAAGGTCTAATTTCCTGAGGAAACAATGTTAATGTGTTATTGTGTTGTTTAGACTTAAGTGATTTGAATACATTTATAAAACTTCCAGTTATTTACCTTCTCATTTCTATCCCACTGTCTGGCTATGGTTAGATACTAAGATTTTAGGTCCATAGATCTCCCTGCCTTGAATTTTTAAGTGAATCATAGCATGGCTGCAAATAAGAGAATAATAAATATATACAGCCATTTATAAAGATGTAGGAATAATAATCCTCTAGGAGATAGTCTGCAAATGTCTGCCTGATGAAATGAATAGTCCATGATAATCTTCCTAGTTATTAAAAGAGATTTCATCTAGTTATTTATTTTTCTCCAGAGTAAATGAACCATTATAAGGGCAACTTGTTTTTGTGGTTTAATGTTTTCATCATTGATGTTGCTTACAACCTGAAACCATTACAATGACTCACATGCTCTCAGATTTCAGAGACAAATGCATGCTATAGGTACTAAAACTTGGTACATATCATTCTTATCATCCTAAATTGGACATACCATAAGAAAGGCTCAAAAAAATACCCCACAAAAAAAAAAATTAACGGTCCTTTATGACTCCAGTAGTTGAATCATAAGATCAAAACCAAAAATGCTTTGTAGTGATGTAATTGTTCTTTTATAGGCCTGGCTAATCTTATTATGGAGAAAAAGCACAGGAATTTTGTCTTACTGTGGAAGGATTTGGATTTCTCTTTATGGATTGAGAGGCATGCCCAGCTAGTTGTTTTCTATAAAATTATAGGGGTGTTTTTTGAAATGGTCTATCAGCTAAAGCCCAACACTTTTCTTTTTCTTCTTGTTCTTTTTAAATTTTGTTTTGAAGAGTTTCCAAAGAAACTTTCAGTTCAAGAGGTCGAATATGTGATTCCTGACCTTATAGGTTAAAAAAATCCTCAAACAATGCAATAGCAGAATGACTGGGTTAGAAATTTTGGCAAGATTTTCACATATGTTTATGTGGTTTATTACAAGTGCTTCAGGATCATAGTATACAGGAATGGTACAATATGAAGCACCCAAACTAAAAATCCCAAAATAAGCAAAACAGACATCTCCACTCACTCACTTACTCACACTTACATATACATTCACTCTGCTCCTTAATCTGTAAAACATTAGTTACAAAGCTAGATGGCTCCTGTTACTAGCAGGCAGCAGACAATTCTTTTCATTCTATAAAAAAGGTGAATGGTTTATCAACATGTTCATCACAAATTACCCCCTTCCAGATGAAAAAAAGAAAAAAAAGTCTTGCTACTGGAAATGTAATTGCTCATCTGTAGTGAAATGGTGCAGTGAAAAGATTTCCTGGGCCAAAATCTGACTTGTTTCAGTTTAAGTATAACCCTGCCAAACTTTATCCTCAATTCAGGGAAAAAAAAAATTGAATTATATAATCATTGATGGTAGAAATGACCCCCAACACCATCAAGTCCAACCTTCAACTAATACCGCCATGACCAATAAACCGATGCACAATGTCCACTCATTTTTTGAACCCTTCTGGGGATGGTGACCCTGATGTGAGCCTGTTTCAATGCTCAACTTCTCTTTCAGTGAGAAAAGTTTTCCTAATATCCGATATAAACCTCCTGGTTCAATTTAAGGGCAATTTCCCCTTGTCCTGCTGCTTGTTCTTCGGGAGAAAAGACCAATGCCCACCTGGCTGCAACCTCTTTTCTGGCAATTGTGGACAGGGAGGAGGCTCCCCTTGAACCTGCTTTCTCCCACTACCCTCAGCTGCCCCTCGCAGAACCTTTTCCTCAGAGCCCCCACCACTCTTTTATTCACCCGGTTTCTCAGCTGTCCCACTCCTGACTGCAAATGGGAAGGGTTTTGGGACCATTTGTCACCCTGTTCTACTGAGCTGCGCTGTGCACGCTGAGTGCCACATCGGCCATTCCTGGTGTCACTTCATGCTAAGCAGCAGACAAGACAACAAGGTGGGTTTAATGATTTATTTTATTAGTGAAACTAAAGCAGTAGTCTGAGCAAACAAGGGTGTCAATGCGAGTGCTGACACCCTCAGCAAGGGAAGGGAGACTATGGTCTGAAAAATGAGAGTAATCTTGGCTTTTCATTGCAATAACGGCCTTTGTTTTAAACAGTGATTGGAAGATCGGGTGAAAATAACCTCCTCCATCTCCAAATGTGCACATCTGACATACGGATTATCACTTCTTTTGCAGGAAACTGAAAACTATTGTTAGACGAGGTGTGTGAGAGGCCTTATAGCCTATTACCTGGTTTATTATCTTTATTTTGCTCTTGTTATCTGAAGACAATCTTGTGAACTTTTTCTTATTAAAGTTTTTAGTACATGAATGCTCCACCTGCTACTGATAACACCATTATAATTGAAACTATGGACATCTGGAGTGAAATGCTCTATCTTTTTAAATCTACATGAGATTTTTATACCACTCTAAATGAAAACAGGCTGTCTTTCTTGCATCGTACCAATCACACAATGTATTTACTTTAGTGTTATTAGGTGTAGAGTAATGCCTGGAGGCATGTTTAAACATCTATTTAGTGACCCTCTGGTAAATTTATGAAGGAAAGACAAATAAGAGACGAAACAGGCTCAGTGGAACAGAAATTCTGAAATTTCCTAACCTACGCCTATTTTACGCACAGAAAAATTGTGGTTTCCTTCCGTTTCCCTATTTTCATAGGTTGTTCTCAAGCATGCCATATTGTGATTTGTAGTAATAAATACTGCACCAGACTTGTCATCTTTAAAGATGAGAGAATGAAAATGAGAAAAAAAAGGAGATTCACGTGAACGTCAGTCTTTCAAAAGGTTTGTTGTTTTGTTTTTTTCTTTATCATCTTATTTTAAGACCTAATATAATCTGCCCTAGTCTGTTCAAATTCTGCAAGTGGAAATTGGGATGTAAGAACCATTCGCTTTGGTGGTCTTCTGAATTTGCCTTCAATCAGAGGAGCAGTGTAGGCGCTCCCCATAAGGAAATGTACCTTGTAGACATCTTTTGGGTGGGTTAATTCACCCAAATCCCTTCTCCTGTAAAGACAAGTGGTTTAATGCTCTGTTCAGTTTACTTCCAGTGGCATAATTAGCACGGGTAAAACAAAGACAGGGAAAGAGTACAAATACCAAATTCCTCCCCCTCTTTAAGGAAGACTTACTCCCTAGAGGCAGGTATGCCTTACATGAAAGCACAAGAAGGTACTTCAGAGACACAAAACACCTGTAAATCTGCTGGGTTCAGCCCCTGGAGGGTTTTTGCAGAGGAGGGTCCCTGAGCAGCACCACACACTCTCAGCTCTCTCCGTGCCAGCTGTTCCCAGTTCCCCCATCCACAGCACAACACCAGCGCAAAGCCTGGGTGTTCTTAAATCCTGGCAGACCTGGACAGCCAGGGAGGTTTTCAGCAGCCAAGAGCAAGCCACAGTGTCTTGAAAAGAATTATATTTTATTCCACACACATGATTCTTGCTATGAAAAGAGAGATGTACAGGTAATGGAGCAAAGGGAGCTTTTGCTGTCACGGGCTGAGCAAAGTGACAGCTGCTTTTTTTCTTTCCTTTTCCTCTGTGTTTCTTCAGTGTCCTGTAAACCATCTCAGAAAGCCAACACATCCTCTTCTGTGGTTTCTGGAGATCAAGCAGTACTATACTTGTTGTCAGTTAAACAAAAATATAAGGTTTTAATGAACACACAAACTCATCCTTCTCCCTCAACACGCATCATACTGCATCACTTATGTTTCAAAAATTAGAATCATGAATGTTTTTCTGTAGAGCTTCTGTTTTGTAGAAACTCAAAACCTTATTTACTCAGACTGATAGGACTAAATTGATTTCAGATGGCATGATATTAATCTTTGCTGTCTGCTTTAAAGCCATGACTCTAGGGCTAATTACTGAACTCAAGTGTTTTGGAAAACTGGCCTCATTTTTTTGTCCACTTTCTGCCACCTTTTCCTCTCAAAAACAAGTTCTTTTCTCCTCTACTCTGTATTTTGAGATGTTCTTATATATTCATCTCCCCATCAAGGGCTGAGGGTTGTCTCCCAATTGATGTTTCAGCACACAAGTTCCTTCAGTGTCTGGATTACCCACACACACTGACAGATGAATTAGAGAAGGAAAGGGAAAGGAGTTTGGCACACAGCATGATGACAAGAATTTACCAATTGCCATGCAGCTGTAGTGGATTTCCTTTGTTGTGCCCCAGGGCCCCAGTAGATGTTTAGGAAGAATGACATTTCCTGACTTTTTAGTTTTTGAAAGCCTGCCTTGACTTGTCAGCTTGTGACTTCCAGGCAACTTTGGTGGCATCTTTCCTCTCCCTTCAGCTTTTCTGAACGTTTTCTGTGGTTTTGAAGAGCTTTTTCCATTGCTGCTTTGAGACATTTGTCCTGAATTCTTTATTCACTCTCTCCTTTCCCACTTGCATCTCTCTTTCTTATGAATAGAGCTCTTTTCATCTTTGTTTTTAGACCTTTGCCTTATAGAATCTTCCTCTTTTCTCAGTGGCTGTGAACACACCATATTTTTCCCCATTAAGGAAAACATCATTGATTTGTCCTATGTTTTGGTCCTTTTTAATGAGGTTTTGTTCCCCAAGAGTGCTTGAAACACTCACGGAGACGTTCATTGCTTTATATCTGAAGACACAAGGTGACAAAGATGAGCAGCCAGCAGAGTAGGACGGAGATAATGCCTGCCCTGAGGCTGAGACACGGTCCCCAGGTCTTAGATCTGCAGGTATCTCGAGGAACACAGCACAGACACCTCTGGTCTGCCCTAACTGACATCAAAAATAGAAGCATAAGCTCAAGGAGAAATTAATAAATGCCATTATTTAATGAGAACCTAGTCAAAAACAACACGTTAAATAGAAGCAAGAAACCCACCCAGAACTCAACAAAAACACCTCAAGTGGAGTTTGGATTTTGAAGACAACTGTATTCAATTTTATTTAGAAGATGAGCAATGTAAAAAGGCGAAGTGGAAACTTCTTAGATAAAGTCACTTAAAGTAGCTGCAAATCACGATCTGTGTTAGAGCAATCAGGAATCGGCAGGAGAAGAGAGATAACAAATTATTGTGTACTTCCTTTCCTCCAGATCCTCCACCATAAGGCAGGTAAAATGTAGAGCATATCTTAAAGATAGTTTTGTTTCCCATGAAAAATTTCTTTTTTTTTTGGAAGTCACTGTAGGCTAAAGTGTGGGGGAGAAAAGGATTTTTTTCGCACTGAGTATCATGCAAGATATGGTTCTGCCAAACAATCAAACCACTATGGAATAATGCAAGAAAAATGTTACTAAATTACAAAGTCCATAAACCACTGTGGAAGAAAATATATTGGGGCTTGGCTTCAGTATTTCAGTCCTGGGCCAGAATACCTTGTTTTTCAACCAAAGGCTGGAAGATTTCAATTTGTATGGGTTCACAAAGTTTCTTTTTTCTACCTTTTTAATATTAAGGATTTTCTCAAAGCAGAATCTTGTTAAAAAAAGAAAGCCAAACTTTATAAACACCTAACTCTAACCAAGCTCTACTGTCTTCAGCCATGGTAAACTCTCTTTTATCTTCCCAATACTGTAGTTTTGTTGTTGTTCATTTGTTCAGTTGGCAGGTTCTGGTTGCTTTTATTTTGGCTTCTTATCTCTTTGTTTTTCTTTTCCTTTTTTTNAGGGGGATTATTGAAGTTGTTGATGCATTTC
Source organism: Origma solitaria (assembly GCA_013397895.1). Taxonomy (NCBI): domain Eukaryota; kingdom Metazoa; phylum Chordata; class Aves; order Passeriformes; family Acanthizidae; genus Origma; species Origma solitaria. The sequence continues at coordinate 557,226 of VZRL01005859.1, forward strand.
ACTTGATAGACCTTGTTTACTTTTATCTCAGAGATAAACACCAAAAATCATGTGCTTATGGTATGCACATATATGTATACTCACAGACACAGTGTCTCTCACACACATTTATGTATGTATTTTTATATAAAAACATGTATTTCAACTAATGGTGTTCAATCTGTTCCAGGGATGCATATATTCAAATGTTTATTCTGCTGATATTGAAGAAGGCTGGCTTTCCTAACAACAAAACTATTGTAAATGTCTTAAAATTAAACAACAAGCTTCAGGCAAAAAGATGTCTGCGCAGCAAAAAGCTATTACTTACAAGACCATATGTGCCAGAAGGCAAATACTCCCGTGTTCAAAGACAGAATGGAGGAGACAACATACTCCAGTTCTGAGTCCTTTTAATGCATTTCCCTTACACACACAATAAAGATTTTTGGATCAAGCTGACTGCTTTCTTTCTACCAGAGTAATCAAGCTCTACATCATTAACCTTTCTGTTTGCCTGGCAGATAATCTGGGAGAGTAGCAAGTGACTACTCCTCTGGGCTTTGGAGGCAAGCCAATGCAATTACTCTCACCCTGTTCTTTGAGGTGGCAGCTGCAGAGAGATCAGGATGTAGAAAACAACCATGAAATCAAAGGGTTACAGACTTTGGAGCCAACTCTTCATTTATCTGCCGATCAGCCTGAGCTCCTAACTTGGACGACAAAACCTTGCAGCTCACTGTCCATGATGAGCAGTTACAAACCATCAGTCAAGCAAAGAATGCCTTCACAAAGGTCCAATGTTAGCCCTACTGTCCTTCCACCTGTCTTTATTTTCTGGTGGTGGTTGTGGCAGTAGTATGAATATGTAACAGAGCCAAAAGTATGCTGTCTTGCAGATTCTGTTCTCCTAATATGTCTAGTTGGATAGTGTTATTGTATAAAGTCTACTGACATTCTGCCAAATGCCAGCTTAAATTTTTGGAAATGGTTTGTGCTCAGAAATTTTCATACACGGACTAAAAGCACTTCCCTACCAAAATGCTCTCACTACTAGATAAAGGATATGGCAGCTCCTTTGTTCTGGTGATGAGCACAGTTTCGGAGAAGGCGATCACCTGTGAAAGACAGGTAGCAAAAGGAGGTGACACCTGAGTCATTGTCCAGGATCTGCAGCTTCATAGGAGATGAATAATTTCATTACATGAGGGCTGTGATATCTTCAAAGGAGTTGCTGAAGCTTTCGGTAGGAGACAGAATAAATAAATGTATAAAGGGAAAGAGGAATACAGAAAGGTGAAGTAATTTATCCAAGTCATGCTAATCTCGTTGGGCAGAGAAAAGATCCCAGACTCTCTACATCCTCAGCCTGTATCCCAGTTGCTAAGCAACTGTCCTGAATATGAGGGTGCCCAAAGCACAGTATATCAGATGTTATAACATTGGCACTCTGACACCTTCTGCCTTGATTCATGCTGTATCTGAGGTCTAATAAAGAAAAGAAATGGGCCTGCTCGTCTGTCTGTGACTTCAGCTCTTCTGCATTTAGTGTCTTAAATGAAGCTCCCAAATTAAGGGGCAATTGAACTGTAAGCTTCCCTACCAGCAGATGTAAAACATCATCACTCCAGTGGGTGAGTTGTGCCACATCAGGACAGAAGGATTGCAAGCAGGTCTCTGTCTCACATGTCTTAAGGAGGGAAAGAAGGGTGATTTGTGTGATTAGGCTCCCAGTTCAAGATGTGTCAGCCATAGGCATAATATTACATGAGATGCATCTTGCGTTTTCTGTCTTAAAATTCTGCTGAAATACATGTTTCATCACAGTAAAAAAAGAAAAAAAAGAAAAAAAAAAAAAAAGGCTGAGATGCCTAATATCTAGGAAAAAAAAACTGGGAGTTTTCTGATGGACAGAAATGGATTCTTAAAATTACCAGGCCAATGTCTGGAGTTCTTCCTTGACAGTGTAATTACATGGCACATCTGCTATAGCTGACTCCTGGATGATTTTCAGTTGGCAATGTGGAGGCATCCATCAACCAGCAAATATAGCTCATAGGCCTAAAATGACAGCCCTGCCTTGCCTGAAAGGCATCAAGACCAGGGAGATGATCTCCAGCAATGACTTCCACATAAATTTGCAGGGGAGCCAATGAACTGATGGTGAAAGTGCTGAAGGGCAAAGAGTGGAGTGGTCCAGGCAGCCCTGCTCAGAGTAAGGATTTGCCAAATGGCTTTTGTTGTCACAGTTCCCAGGTGTCACAGGAATCACAGAGCTTTCCAGGGCACCATGGCTGCACACAGTGGAGGAAAGGTAGAGACTGAGGTTGGAAGTCACCAGAGCAGAACATGAGCTGGAGAACTGAAACTGAGGATAAAAGGATTTCTAAGGAGGTCTGTCAAAGTCTAGATGAAATGTGATCTGCACAATTTGAAAAGATGTCATGTATCATTTTCACAACCACCAAAACTTATGGGCATCTAAGCTTATTAGGCATTTTTCTACTCAAGTCTAAAGTCACATTCCTATGTGTACACCTGTAAGCAATCATAAGGACCTGTGTTGGAGGAACTGTAATAGTAAAGCAGGGGGAAATGGCTTCAAACTGGGAGTAAGTTTAGATTAGATATTGAGAATAAATTCTTCACTGTGAGGGTGGTGATGCATAGGTTGCCCAGAGAAGCTGTGGATTCCCCATCCCTGGAAGTCTTCAAGGCCAGGTTGGATGTGACTCTGAGCAACCTGGGATAGTGGAAGATGTCTGCCTGGGGTGGAATGGGATGAGCTGTAAGGCCCCTTCCAAAACAAACATTTCTATGACTCTATGAAACCAACGTCTGCCTCCAACCAGCAGTTCCCTGGAGGAGAGTTGGGAGTGCTGCCCCTCATGTTGGACTTGACCTGAACCTGATAGTCCAGCTGAGACTGAATTGGTTGGACTTGATGATCTTGAAGGTCTTTTCCAGCCCTGATGATTCTATGATTGTAATTCTGAATGTTATTTCTTGCTCCAGGAGTTACGATTGATTATACGAGGGCATAGTCACATAACATAGAGATTAAAAAAAAAAATATTCCTAGATATTATTAAATGAATGTTGAAAATAAAATACAGCTATTACAGTCATACAATTGAAACTGAAATTTGACTTAGCCTCTTCCTAGAGGAATGCTCTACCAAGGCAGGCTTTTTTTTTGGCTGTGCTTCTGTGGCTATTGCTGCAGTTCTGGATGCACAGAGTCTCATTTTCAAAACAGAGGACAGGGATGGCCAATACCTTTGTCAAGAAACTTTTGAGTCAGTCCAGATTTAGCAGACCCCAGTAGTTTCACTGGTTTCTTCCTGGGATGATGACACGGTTAGTTTTGATGGATTCTGTGGAATAAAGAGAAAGAGAGATCTGTACTTTGCTTATCTGGAGAATGTGTGTGCACTGGCTGCATATGGGAGTCCTGCTAGGTACATGGAGCCCGGGATCACAGCCATTCAGGACCGGGTGGGCAGAACAAAGGACATGTGAGCATTTTAACTAAGGGGTTTCTTTGCATTTGGTGACACAGATTTCCTTTGTGTTCTCTAAAAGGTCTTCTCCATTTACCATGAGAGTTTTTTGGTTTTTTTTTTTTTAATTATAAGTATAGTTAAGGGCAACTAAATATTGGGATAACTTACTTAGATTCTACATCTACTTGAGCATCTGAGTACAAATTTCACAGCTTTCTTAGAGATGAGATTATGAAGACATTAACAGGTTTGACGCAAGATTATTCACCCTTTGTCTTGCAAGAAGCTCACCAAATACTGAGAAATTCCATTCATTTTAAATCTCCTTACTTACTTGACCTTCATTATGAAAAGGTAATTGTCAGTTTAAGTGAAGCTACAGCACTTCCATCAAGCAAGAAATGCATCCATGTGCTATATATATTGTACTAAACAAAATAAAAACTGTGGTTAAATTAAAGACTGAGGGTTAGAAAAACTCTGAATACAGGATACTAAAATTCAGCATTTAAAATCTTATTTTATAGAACTAAATCAATAACTGAACAATTATCAATGAGTTTTGTTATCACTGAAATTTTAAATAGTGCTAAAATGTTGTTTGTTTGGGGTTTTTAAAATTGTTTGGATTTGTTTTTAAATACTTGTCTTCTCTGCTGTTTGTTGTTTTCTACTGTCTGCTATTTCCATCATGATGCAGCAACAACATAACAATGTTGGCTGAAAGCCAGCTTGAGAATAGACTGAGCCTTCAACGGATTTTTGATGCATGAATATTTTGAGGGGGCATTTAAATGATGTTTGTGCTTCTCACAGTGTGAAAAAAACAACACTGCCAGGTTTCTTTGATCTACTGGAAACAGGCTATCATAATAGAGAAATAGTTAGCTGAAATAAGTACATTCAGGTAGCTTCTTTCTACTTAACTGTGCATCATTTGCTTCTATGCTCACAAAGGAGGTTTTCATTCAGCTGGGGCAAAGTGCACACAGTTATTGGTGGTTCAAGTATTTACTCTTTAAAATGACAGTTCTGAAAACATATTTCTCTCACCACACAGAGAGTGGGAGGGCAGTAGAAAGGAGGAGATAATTGAGGGAGCTGGAAGTGAAATGATGTTCATGTCTGTCAGATGCCATTTCCATTTTAATGACTGCAAAGAGGAGTGTCACAGAACTGCCAGACAGCAGAGGTTTGGGTCACCACTCATAGCGTCAGACGTTGGGGTACTCTGGGCTGGCATTCGAGATTGAAGGTAGAAATGTGTGTCCTTTGCTCCTTCCCTGGGATGGACTGATACTGCTCCAAGTTTCTGATGTGTTTCAGCCTAAGGCTTCAGTGGGGTGGAAGCCATGTTGTGTTTGACAGCCTACAAACAGTCTCAAAGATAAATATTGACGGTTTGATGAAGCAAGAAGTCCAGGAGAGGGGGAGGACAATTAATAACAGGTTGTGCTGGTGTAGGCAGCCCAGCTCTGTACACACAGTTTAGAGGAAGGCATGTGCTGCTCTGATGGGACCGATATTTAATCTGCATAGCCCAGTGCCTCATATCCATGATTTCTGAGCATTGTGTCTCAAAGAATTTGGGACAGTAAACATGGGCCACCACACAGATCCTTAGTGTCCCTCCTAAGCGGTCATGCTGATGCCAAGGAACTCTTCCTGGGTATGCAGCTGCACAGGATGCTGGATACCTGGAAACAAATATTTGGTGCAAAGCTGAAGTAACATTTTGAGTGCAGAGCGTGAAGACTGATGCTCAGCATGTAAAACGCTCAGATATAGTAATCAGATTTTGTGAACTAACTCCAGCATGAGCCACTAAGTCCTCAGGGTCTCTTTCCTCCAAAGTTTGTGGGATCTGGGCTCAACGAGAAGAGCTCTTCAAAGGAAAGTTCAAGAAATCCAGCCTTAAAAAGACAGCTTTCAAATACTTCCCAAAAAATATCTGACCTTTTTATTTCAGCTTTAGCAATTCATGTTATCTGTTTAAATATTTATTTGAAGTGTCCTTTAGTTATCACTTCTGGTGTTTCAGAAGGCTCCCTGCCTTAATCACTCATTGTAGGAAAAAAAAGAGCACTGTTGTCTTTTATCTGTTTTGAACTTGCCAGCCTCCTTAATTTTATTGCACATTCTCTTGTTCTGCCACTAGCTGAGAAGAGAAGCACCTAATTTATCTTCCCTAAGTCATTTATTTTTATCCTTTAATTATGTCCTTTTGTCCCTCTCCTTTCTAAGGTAACTCTTCCCAATATTTTCAATCATTCTACATGACAGATTTTTTCTCTTTCTTTTTTTGTTCCCCAAGGGATCACTTTCATTTGTCATTTTTTTCCTTATTTTTTTTTATTATTTTATTTTTACAGTAGTGAAATGATACTTCACAAATTTTTCCAGATGAGACCACATTTTGATTTATAGGTTGGCTGTGTAGTATTTACTGCACCAGTCCCCATCTCAGTTCCTATGAAGCCTCACATCTTGTTTGAATTTTTTTTCTTAAAACTACAGCTGCATATGGTAAAGAAATCTGTCTTCATTGATACCCAGATTCCTTTCCTGGGTTGAGACAGTGAATGTATACCACTGTCAGATGTACAAGCAGTTTAATTTATTTTTTTCCCCTCAGTATGCCTTACTTTGCATTTACTGGCATTGAACTTCATTTGCCCTCACATGGTTTAGCTAAGTCTCTTTGAAGTTCCTCACGGATCTCTCTGGTCTGTGCTTGCTAAATAACTTTGTGTCATCTGCAAGTTTTGCTAACCTCAGTATTACCCTCCTTCAAGATCATTAATACAGATTTCAAACACGAGATCTAATGCAGAACAATGAGACGCGACATCCCACTGTTCACCTTGTGCCACTGACTATTTATTCCTTCCCTTTGTTTCCCCCATCTTTCACCTATTTTCAGCCCATGTTTGATGCACTCCATGAACACATCAAATAAGTGAAACCATAAGCGTGGTTTAGCATCAGAATGCCCAGTTTTTCTCACTGCTTTGAATACAATTTGTGTGGTAAACACATTGTGGTTTTTTTCCTCCTTGTCCAAGAAATCCTCTTTTCTTGGGCAATTTATTTGTTTATTGACTCTTAGACATTTCCAGGAATTCCATTTGGTAAACCTAAACTTTAGCACTGTCTGAGGAAAAAAACCATGTTTATAGCTAGGTTAGTTAGTTACGTGGTTCAACAATTTCAGAAATTTTCAAATTTCTACCTATAGAAGGACTTTGTCATTTTTATCTCTGATTAGTTAAGGGTTAGGGAATTACATTCAAAGATATTTCATCACTTGCCTTTGTGAGAACATTACTCCTATCTCCAGAAACATCAGCACACATGAAAGCATGAAAGCGCATCTTTTTTGCATAAAAGATTAACCTTGATTTTGCCCCCTATCTTAGGAGGAGAATATAAGATAAGACAGCTTTCAGCTAGAAAGGATGTCCCTCTCTTCACTATCTTCTGGATGATCAGGCCTGTGCTGCTTCACTGTCTGAAAGCTTCTTCCTCTACTTTATTGTGTACATCAAACTCATAAAAGTGACTCCTATAACATGGATACTCCCCAAAATGAATATGGAACATATTTTTTTCCTTCAAATAGTTTGCAATATGAGCTTAAAGTTGAGCTGGTTCTGCAAAGAATCTTTCCAGTTATCTAAATAGCCATAATATCAAGGGAAAGGGAGTATAAATGATGTATGAGTTCAGTCAAACTGAACATGTTTATTGTTTGGAAGAATGGCTCATAGAAGATATTTAGTTACCTGTTTAGAACCTCTGCTCAGGAAGCCTTCACAATGTGCTGAGAAAAAAGGGAGATGTCATCACTTGAATATAACAGAGCTGACACATATATTGATCCTACTTCCTCCTTTTATCTTGGAAATCTTAGTTTACAATAGCAATTTTCAATCCATAGACATTTAGGCATTGAGTTCTTGTGATGTTCCCTGGGCATGCGGCTTCTCATACAGTCATGTCTTGATTCTGAACCATTTATTAACGCGTAGCTTAATTTTTTAGGTTCCTAGTCACCATGGCAAGATCCACAGAATGGATTATGTATATGGGAGGAAGATAATTGGTATGTTTTTGGGGCAATCTGTAGGGAAGTGGTGGTATCATCACCCTTGGAAGTGTTTAAAAAGTGTGCAGGGGATATGGGTTAGTGGTGGACCTGGCAGTGCTGAGTTAATGGTTGGACTCACTGATCTGACATGTCTTTTCAAAACTTCTATGATTCTATGAAATGCTGAGAAATATCCCCCTCACTTCCAAATTTTTCCATCTTAACTTTTCCAGTAAAGAGGAATTTACTTACATTTGGGATGTTCAAACATAATCACTCTGTCTTATGAAAACAAACAAACAAGCTCAGGCAAAAGCCTTTTTTATTATTATTCTTAAAGTTGGAATGAAGGGAATTAATTGTGTTCTTATGTCTTAAGTCTTAGATCCACCTTCCAGCGTGTGGGGGATCTGAGTTCAGATCCCCCCTGTGCCTGAGGAGATTCAAAAGCACACTGCTTGTCTCCTGATGCAGAAACATTTCAACAGCAGTGATTCACAAAGCCTAATTTTCAAATATCCAATTTGTCTACAGTCTCAGCACCTTGCTGAAAAGGTAAGAGATCTGATTTTAAGTCCCTGCTTCAAAGTCGGCAGGATGATCCTTCTGTAACAGAACTCCTCACTCATTGAGTATTTTCCATCATTTGCAATGGAGAAGGAGCATCTCTAGTTCCTCTCTGTTGGCTTCTTTCATGCGTTCTGCTCAAAGAGGAGGTTAGCTATTTAGATAACTATTGTTAAGGGGAGGTAATTTCTGATTTTTCTTCCATATTTCCCACTAGAAAGACTAGGGGACAGCCACATAAGCTTGATGCCTTCCCTAAACCCAGGTTTATTCACTTAGTTCTCTCTGTGTCTTCCATAGCAAGCCTAAGTACTCTAACACTGGTGAGGTATAAAGATTTCTCTAAAATTCAGGAAATTAAATATGATTTGTCTTTGGAAACTTTATACCAGGTTCCCAAGTCACAACTTCAATCACAAAGTGACATAATGACTCCTGAGACCCAATTTACTTTTAGGAATCTGTGCTTGTCATTTTTCTTGAACTTTATGAGAAACTAATGTCACATCCCCAGTTTTTGTCAAGAGTGTACTTTTAGGGAAATCTGATTGCTCCCAATTATTTCACAGTGCAGAGGGGTCTCAAAATCTTTCAGATCAGGCAAAACTGAGAGATGCTCTTGAAAAATACCCTTGATGTCCTGCAGAACCTGTTGCATTCTAGTTCATAGGTCTAGACTAAAGATAACCTGAAAAAAATTCTTTTTAAATGCAAAATTGCCATCAGCCATAGCTATTTCACTCTGCAGAGCTTCACCTCTTCCACCATACTCATTCCTTGCATAGACAAATTGCTGAACTAGAATAGATTCCTCAGTTTATGTGAGGTATGTCCCATAGTTGTCCTGATCTTGCTAAAGTATGGCAATTTTCTTCTCTCAAATAGTGCTGAGCATGCCTTTCTCGCTGAAAACCTGATTGCATATCACTTGATTGTAAAAGAGAAAAGTTCCTTGTGCAACCTAGATTGCAAAATCCCTTTAGCCTCTTTACTGGGGAAAAAAATTAAACTTAAAAGAAAAAAATGTTGAATCAAGTACCAGAGAAACTATTAAACACGTAGTTATCTAATGGTAGTTCCTTCTATAGGTTGAGAGTCACTTAATAAAGAATGGATAGAATCACTGAGATTTACAAAACTGAAATAATTTATACTTGGCAAGCTTCACAAATATTCCTTTTTTTCTTCAAATATTCTTTTTACTGCAGACCTCTTTCCCAAGCCACAATCCCCAAATTAAGAAATCTAATAAAACATATGTAGTCACTTCTCTTTTAGGAGTGAAACAAACCTCTGTGGGATTTTTTTTTTTTCTCTTTTTAAAGAAAGAGAAATTAGACTGAACTAATCAGCATAAATTGTATGGGGAAAGTTGTGACTCATCATGAGGAAATTCTGCTTCATCTCGATTTAAAAAGAAATAAAAAATGAGGATTTTTAAATTTACTGAAAGAAAAGGAAGATTAACTTTCTGCTCTGAATGCAAGAGCTTTCCAGGAGACCAAATAAGTCTTCTATAAACTGATTTGCCTTTCTGACTGCGATTTAGTAGAGTGACACCTAATTTGTTCTGAGAGTCATTGATGCCTCCAACACAATGGAGGATGACAGCTTGCATAACCTCTCTTTCAGCTCTCATCTCATTTATTCTGTTTGAAGTCGAGTTCCGACAAGCGAGAGGCACAGAATTAATATTACCTTAGATCAGCTCAGTCTCCAGAGGGAGCAGCAAAAGCTTTTCTGGAAACAATAAACCCTTTAAACATGACAGGAGGAATAGGACCTTAGGAGGTATCTGAAAGTATCCATTATTAAAGAATGAAAAAAAAAATACATATATCTATGTGGGTCACTTTGATTGTGGGTTTTTTTCACCTTAACAACAAAAGATGAGCTACTGCCCATCTTACAAACAAATTTAAAGATGTTGGATACTTTGTGGTTAACATCTATATTATACACACACACCACACACACATACATGCATATGTTTTCTTTTTTGTTATTGTAGCAGAGTCCCTAGCCATGGATGGTATTTGTTTTGACTTTGAAATTCCCTGCTTGTTTGATCTGGTTCCTTTCCAATTTAAGATAAAAAAATCAGGAAGGGAAATTCCCATCACATCTGATAGTTTATAAGGTCAAATTTAATTATTGCAATTTACATTTAAAATTAATGTAACACTTTTAAAGTGAATCAGAGGAAGCCAAAGAGATTATTTGTGCAGACAGCTTTGTAGAAGGAACAAAAATAAAGAAGCACGACAATGTCTGTGTACACTTTAATCTGTGGTCTACAGGATATCAGCATGGATAAAAATGGCAGAGTTTCATTCAAGTGATAAAACTACAGTGAATTATGCCAGCTAGCAGTCAGTCCTTATATATATATATTTAAAATATACATATATTTAATATTTATATTATATCTATATATGGATAATGTGTATGAGTTTGCTTGACAACTGAGATACTTAAGGGGAAAAAAATATGTATATGTGAACATATATAAAGACTAGAAATGTTGCTGTTTATTTAAAATTTTTACATCACGCTACAGCTGAAGAAAGGAAAGAAAGTCCCCTTGGGTTTTTAACAACTAAGAGTGGGTAGTATTAAAACAAGGACTATCCATTAATAAATTATCTACCCAATGGATAAGCCTTGCAGCATTTTCTTTTTGTGAATTCTCAGTGGACTTCAGATTTCTATCAGCAGACATCCAATTTACATGTGAATCGCGATTTCATCATATCATATCCTGTCATTCCACTAGGAATAATTTCCTGTCATTCCACTGTGAATCATTTCAGGAAAGTACAGATGACTTAATAATTTACAATTAAATAGTTCATGTCATGCTGGAGCAAACCATGTGAAAAGAATCAGTGTATTTGCCACACAAATGCAAATACCTCTGGGAGATGCAGGGTGGAGAAGAAGAGAAAAGAAGGGTGGAGGAAGAGAAGAAGAAAAGGCAGTAATTTAATGATGGACAGGAGAATGGCAGCATGTAGCAGGACAGTGGAGTAGGAGCCCAATTTTAGTAGAAGTCAAAAAGGTAGATGTAAATGAGGATGTTAAGTAGATTGGAGAAAAGGCAGCCCAAATATCTCTGTGATGGGAAGGGTGATGTGAACCTTTCCTGTTCTGCTGAATACAGGAGAACACTTAATAACCTCAAGGGACGAGCTATAAGACTTCTCACTGAGCAATTTACTAAATGAATATCACTTGTCTTCCCCCCAACCCCTTCTCCTTCATGTGTCCACCCCCATCAGTATTTTTTATTTATTTTTAATAAGCTTTGAATTTCAGCATTTCGTTAGAAGCTTGACATTATTTGTCAGCAGCTTTGAGAGTTTCTACATATGGTTTTGTGCTAATCTCTTCACTTTGGCTGTGCCTTTCATCTTATTTGTGATGTGTGGCCAGATCCACTGCATTCCCCTCCGCCTAGAAGAGAAGAAAGAGGAAATATATTCTTGTGGTCTTTGATACAAAACTATTAGCTCCCTTTTCTGGATGGGATTTGTCTCTCTTAGCTTTGGACAGTTACAATACAGATGTCTCCATGTGAGATGCTCATCACTGTCTCTCCTTATGGTCTACGAAGAAAAGTGCTTTAAAGGGAGACTATTCTGTCTGACGTTAAACATCTTTATTCAAGATGAGATCAATTTTGCTCTAAAACTGCCTATTTCACAGAATCACAGAATCACAGAATCATGGAATGGTTTGGGTTGGAAAGAACCCTAAAGGTTATCCAGTTCCAACCCCCTGCCATGGGCAGGGACACCTTCCACTATCCCATGGTGCTCCAAGCCCCATCCAACCTGGCCTTGGACACTTCCAGGGATGAGGCAGCCACAGGTTCTTTTTTACCCTCATGGTAAAAAATTTATGTTTAATCTAAATACACATTTTGTTTTTATAAATTTCTCTCTATAATTTTGGTGTTTGTTTGTTTGTTTTTAGAAAACCCAACCTATAATAAGAGCCCAAATTGAAACATCAACAAGCTGGGCATTCAAAAGTAAGTTCAATTAAGAAAATATTTCAAGTCAGTTTATTTTAGTAATGCAGATAACAGGAGGGATGTGGGAAAGGGGTTTTGAGCACAAGTAGGAATATATGTCTGCAAAGCAAAGTAAACAGACAAAAGATGAGCTTCTAACCAAGATCCAAAATAAAATCACTTGCTTACTAGAAAAACATCCCTTGGGAAAACATTCTACCAGGGTGAGTCACCACGAAGAAGGGCAAAACTTAGAACACAAAAGCAGAGGAAGACAGATAGAAAAAATTAGTCCTTTGATGGCGTATAATCATCAGAGTAAATTAATTCCTTTCATTGCATTAATTTACTCACATTCAACAAGGGCAAGGCAAAAGGTGTCATACATCTTTACAGCCATACTTTAAATTTGTTCTTTAAAAAAGTTTTGGGTGCAAAAGGAGAAATAATGAAGAGTCAATGAAAAATGCAATGTTTCACTAGAATAACCTTTACTGTAAGATTTGTCTTCAGCTTGTAAAGAAACTTGAGCAATCGTATGTATAAATTCTCAATCAATTTTAAGAGCAGAAATCATATGAAAAAGTGGTCCCTGGTTAGAGACTTTTCTGAATGCAGGGTACATTGAATAGTGGAAAAGCAAATTAACTCCCAGGGGAGTTAACTTCCAGTTACTTCATATAATGCCTGAAAATGGTCAAACAAGTTACACCAATAAAAGACCTCACATATTTCGTGGAATTGATACCAAAGATCATTGTAATTTACAAATAGCAATTAATTCTCATTATGTCACTTTGAGACATAATTGATAAAAGCAATTTAATCTTTGGGAAGACTCGTAGCTCAGATCAAAATAAATAAGAACAAAATAAAATCCCTGGCTCTCATGCCTGTATTTTCAGAGGAGTACATACAGTGAATCTAAGTTACATTCTGTAAGTCTTTCATCTAGCTTCCCTCCAGAGAGTGAGATTGAAAATGTAATGATGGAAACTGTCTTTATAACAGTAACACTGTGGTTATAGAAGCCCTCCAGGACTGGGAAAGCTATGTTCAATTCCTCCCTGCAGGAATTTAATCTATTTTCCCTCCTTACATCTGAGGAATCTTGAAATTTTTTGTGCTAAATGACTAAGCTTCAACAGGGCACCAGGAATGTGCGATTGTTCTCCTTAATTCATAATAAGGAGGTGTCCTATATGTTACTTTACGAATGGGGCACAAGCATTTTCTGCTCTGAAATAATTTTGGTTTTATAGGCATGAATTAAAGATTAATTAATTGGACTCAAGGAAAAAGAATAAAACTGAGTGAATGGGTATGTCCTTGAATGTCCACCTAGAAATAGACTCTGGTTTATACGCTTGATTCTTTATTTCATCCAGCTGATAAAAAAATCCCCTCTTATTCTGATTATTGTCATGCTCTCCCAGGAATATGGAGATGACATTTGAAATATTATAAGAGGAAAAGGAAATTAAAATTGGGCCACCCATTTTTAAGGCTTTCTTGAATCACCAAAATTTCATATGAGTGTCACAAGTAGAAATCTTAAAAATAAAAAAAAATTAAAAAATAAAATGATTTTAAATAAATATGTTCCAGAGAGTATAACCATGATGTGCTTGTGGTACATTCCAAATACTGAACAAAGTTTCTAAGATTCAGAAAAAGATAAGGTCTCAAATGTATATTCTTGTCTTTCATGCTTCTCAACGAAGCACGTAGGATGATTTTGCTATGCAGCAGATCCAAATTCATTGTGCAGGGATCCTGGGTAGCTGACATGGGATTCCAATAGCTTTTGCTATTGTTATAGGATCTACCAACAAGACCTGCAGGCCCTTTGGTGTCTCTCAGATGTCTCTTTTTGCAGTCTTACTAGCAAAGCATCTTCCCTGCGCCTGTACATCCATTTTTTACCACACTATGAGACAGAAGTTATACCATCAGTATTTGCAAAGGCAAATGTGAATTACACATAGCAAGCTTAAATGTCTAACATGATATATTAGAAACATCTGCCTCAGGTTCAGCCTCATTACTGCCTTTTCTGTGGTGTGGGATCTCTTTCTGGTTATTCTCAACAACTCCATCTAGAACACTAACTCATTGCCACCACATACAGGCTGGATAATTGTACTTCCTTTTGTTGGCACAGCCTTGGACATGTTATTTGTCTTATAAAATATTAGTATTAGTAATTAGTAGTATTTCACATCACTGTCCATTGCCTCAGTAAGAGGTGAAACACTTAAATGCATGTACTCCCATAAATTTTCATTAATGACATCAATTAACAAGCAGTTATAAACTTTTAATAACATTGTAGCTATACAAATCTTCATTGGGATTAATTTTTATCAGCCACATAATCAGCTAAATAACTGAATTATTCTGCTTGGGATTTGTCACTTTTATCACAAGTTCATTAAATGATGTTTAGGGTCTTAAGCAACTTTCTCCCAAACTAAAGAAAATGTACTGCAAATATCTGGGAAGGGGACAGGAAATGGAAAGATTTGGTTCTGTTTCATTTTGAAAGGTAGGAAGAGATGGGAGGGTTTTATCTGCTCAACACTCAAAAAAACCTTTAGCACAGAATTCTTCAGCAACTTCAAATGTGGTGAATTGTTGCACTTTCTACATTTTTCTTTATATACTTGTTTCACAATGCAGAAAGCCAAACGCAAAAAGAATAATAAAAAATAAAGAAGGTGTTGTGAAACCTAGAACTTTGATTCTCTGGGTGATATTATGCTGCAAAACCTTGTGTGTCTCGTGTCATCCTACGCACCTTGGGTTTCCCCTCGCAGCCTCCAGCTGTCACTTTACAAAGGTGTTGGGCTTGAGTGGCTCCTGGGCTGCATCTTTCAGGGTCATGCAGATGTCAGACACCCCAGTGTTTTTAAATGGATTTAGACATCTGTCTTCAGTTCTCTAATCTATTGTGGTGAAATGAAATGTTTCAATTCTCAATAAAATAACATATTGTGGATTTCTTTGAGAATTGTCTTTTTTTTTCTCAGATGTCTCTTTTCAGGTAACTCAAACACGTCTGTTTTGGAGGGGTTGGCGGGGAGTTTATCTCTGAAGTTTCAACTAGGTCTGGGTGTGAGGACAAAAGGTTATCCTGCAATTTCTCATTTCGAGTTTCTCTGTTTAAAAATTTTATATGTGTCCAAATCTTACCAAGCTGATGGCACAGAGGAGAGAATAGATTATAAAGTTTTTTCAATGTCTTTATACCTTAATATACATTAACAAAAACAATTTTACCACTGTTTTTCTGTAAAAACCAAACCTAGCAACGATTACTTTTCGGTTAAAATTTCAGAGGGAGAAGAGTAAGAGCACCTACAGAAGTGAAGAAAAAGGCTCTGTAGAAGGCATGCAAGACCACAGCTGGTGCTCAGCAACTGCAGAAGACAGCTCTGCTTTATCTAACAGAAATCAAGGCAGTAGATTAGCAAGTAAGCAGAAAAATTCATGTCAGAAGAAGTGTGGAGAGATTTCTGGAAATATGCTTTAAATTATGGATGTTCCCTAAAACTTCGCACACAGCATTGCCATATCCATGTGAATGTTACAGCCTAATCCTCTCACCACTGAAGGAGCACAAATACATAATGTTGCCATTATTTTTAAACACGACCACATTTTGTTCATTATCTAGGTTTCCTCTTTTCTTCACCATATAATTCCTCCATTCAGGCTTTCAATCCTGCCACCTTCAACTGAAAAAGCTAATAATCAAAATTATTCAACTATTTACACTGTTCTCCATTCACTTAGGCCATTTAACAACTGTAATATGCTTTTACCTGGTGCCACTGTAATATCCTTTCTTGTTAATGAAACAAATATCCGCTTCCAAATGCCCCTGGCTCTGCAGAGGGAAATGCTGCGTCACAATTAGCACGAATCAGTGCATCCAGCACTGTTCCACGTGCCTTGCCTTAACCCAATAGTAATTTTAATAATAGGGTTATGGCTGCCTCGAGCAATTGGAGAAATGCCTGAGTTAGTGCCAGCTGAGCTGATGTATCCATTCAGACGGGTGAAAAGCCACACTCAAGCACTCATTTTTGCCCCTGAAGCTGGGCAGCTTCATTAGGAAAGGTTTCCATCAGCTAGAGGGACTGAGTGATGTGGCCACAGCGTGTCCAGCTCCAAAGGTCACCCTGCCCACACTGCCAAGTGAAGCCTTTGCCCCCTCAGATGTATATTTGTGGTTACATTTCTGATTAAGTGTTATTTCCTCTGCACACACCTTGCAGAAACAAAGGTTTTAAGCGAAGTATGAGACAGGGAGCTTCATCTCCCCATGCTCTTTCCATGGGGCAGGGAGAGAGAGACAGTACAGCTTCCAGAGGTTGAGTCACATCTTGAATAAAGGCCATTGACCCAATGATGCTGAAGGGACCTTTTCTCTCCCCCTTTATAACTGCAAAGAAGGCCTGGGATGAACAGGAGCACAAACTAAAGGCCTAAATTGGTGGAAATTTGATGTGTTTTTTAATTTTTAATTGCCATTAAAGGCAATAATGACTGAAAGAGCTGCCAGCTCTCAGACTGCTATTGGTTTCTCCTGTGCAACCAAGATCTTTTCATTTGCTTGCATTTGCTTGCTGGTCACTTGGCTTTAATTCAAGCTGAGTAGTTTAATATTCAATGAAAGAACGTGTAAGATGCCTTTTCCTGCCCTTTCACATCCTGCACCAGGGCGCTGCCTGTTTGTTTACCTCGCTGGGAACTTTATGCATGTTTTTTAAGCATCACCAATTACAATTCACAAACAACCAGCGCATAATTGTGCGTGTTTTCAGATCAAGGCACAAACGCTGGTGCCAATACCTGTTAGATTTGATTGGACAAGGTCACACAGAAGAACATTAAGAAATGGAGACAGAGATGTCAAAGCATTTCCAACAGCAACAGCAACCGCCCCGCTCGTATCAACAGGGGGGAAATGGAAGCATAAACCAAATTGCATCCAAATGATTGCAATTGGAGCACATGTGTTATGGGAAAGGTTTGAAGTTAGCACATGTGCTGATATAGCAATATGACGATGAAGGGGAAAAAATTCCAGCATTCAGTGTCTTTGCAGCACAGATGGTTGGGTTTGCTTTGCTGGCCTGGTTGCTCATTAAAATGAATCAGATGAATCTGGCTATCCCAAACTGTTAGTATATGTCTCTGCCTTATTATTCTGTGCTTTGCAACAATGATGATACTATTCTGCCCATGGGCCAAATAATGCTTCAGTGTGGATCACACAATACACTGGTGGCGGGCTGCCCATGCCTTAACTAACGATCCGCTCTGCAGTGAAACCTAGGGAAGGCTACAAAGCACCAACTGGATCATATCTGGTTGAATCATCTTTTACAAAATAACTTGGTAGGTACTACACAGACTGTAAGCAACTGTGTGTGATTAATTACAGCATCACAAATGACACCTACATTTGGGAATTTACTTGCCTTTCATGTTTGGACAGCACTGAGTGGATAACTCTAGCAGAGTGTCTTTTATTTTTATGTTCTTTTTCCTTTTTAATGTGGCAAAGGATCTGTATAATGCAAAGAACACCACAGCTTTCCTCTTTTCTTTTTTCTTTTTTCTTTTTTCTTTTTTCTTTTTTCTTTTTTCTTTTTTCTTTTTTCTTTTTTCTTTTTTTTTTCCTTTCTTTTCTCTTTTTTTCTCCCCTGTTTTTTTTTTTTTTTCCCTTCCAGGGAATGAATAACAGTTATGAAGAGTGGGGTGATATATGGTCCCTCTACACAGTCATAAAGTGTAAATTTCCAACATGAGATGCCTGTGGGGAGGGTAGATTTTCCTTCAGCCTCACAAGTCCCACTGATGTTAATAAAGGAGGCATGTCTACAACACCCCTCGCTGAATAATTTACATCTGCACAGACAGAAAGTCAGAAGGCAAAGCTGGAGACACATCAGAAAGCTGGCTTTAAATCAAGTCAAAAGTTTGCCTGTGTTTGTGGGTGGTTTATTATTATAAAAGGAAATCAATGCAAATTGAAATTAAAGCTGTCCACTCAGCTTGGAGAGTTTCAGGATGGAGTTTAATGGGAGAAGTAGGAAAGAAATATGTATGAGACATGGCTGAAAGACAAAGAGAGGTTTAAGGAGGAAAATGAAATGCAAAAGTTAAATGAAGAGCAAAGTGTGATACAAACTACAAAACAAAGTTAAAGTAGTTATTTTGGAACTTCTTTCACAAATACATTATTTTCTTAGTCAACACAGAGGGAAAATAATCCTGTAAGATTGTTGAAAATAATGGAAATTTGAGAATAAAGAATTATTTTGAGTTAAAGGCTGTGTTTTAGACCAATGATTAGTACCAAGCCTTCAAAGGAATCCAGGTGCCAAGCCACAGACTGCCAGGGGGATCATTAAGAATACATTTTATGAGATTAGGTTCCTAGAGGCACATAACGAAAGAGGAACATAACATGACGGCACCTTAGCCAGCCCCGAGTGGACCAGAATAATAAAGCATATTATTCTGTCAGTGCAGCTAATTCTTACTGCTCTGAAGATGCACTTTCACTGAATACTCAGCATTAACATCCTGCCCAAACCTCAGCTAATTTCCTGTGGGTGACTTAAAGTCACTATGAAGAGCTCTAGAAATGAATTTAAGTTGGTGGGTGATGAAGGTCTAGATCCCCATAAGGAATAAAGTGCTGGATCCCCTCTGCTCTTCTGGATTAGGGAGGAACTATTTCCTCCCTGTGGAGGTTTGGCTGATCCAGTCGTTCAAGCCATGGGTGAAACCTGCAGTTTCTTAAAATTCTTAGGAGTCTATCAGTCACAAAACAGTCGTCTCTCAGAGTTTAGGCAAATACAGACCAAGAACACTCGAGAATCATGGTATCACAGAACCATAGAATGGGTTACATTGGAAGGGACCACAGTGAGGTCATTGGTCCAACATCCCCTGCTCAAGACATCTCAGAGCTCAGGGCAACAGGATTGTGCCCAGAGGGGTCTGGAATATCCCCAGTGAGGGACACTCCACAGCCTCTCTGGACAATCTGTTCAGGGCTCGGTCACTGCACAGGACAGAAGCTCTTCCTCCTGTGCAGGGGGAGCTCCCTGGGCTCAGTCCCTGCCGTTCCTCTGTGCCATTGCTGGGCCCCGGAGCAGAGCCTGGCCCTGCTCTGAGCCTCCCTGCACACAGGGATGGACAGCCAGGGCTGGGGTCCCCTCTCAGCTGTGTCCTCTCAGCAGCCCCAGCTCCCGCAGCCTTTGCTCACCAGGGACATGCTCCAGGCCCTTCAGCATCTCTGGCCCCAGCCCAGGAGCTCCGTGTCGCTCTTGTCCTGAGGAGCCCAGAGCAGGACACAGCACTGCAGATGTGCCCCACAGGGCTGAGCAGAGGGGCAGGATCCCTTCCTTGACCTGCTGGCACCCAGGATCCCTTTGGCCTTCTTGTCCCCCAGGCTCTGCTGGCTCATGGACAGCCTGGTGTGCACCAGGACCCCCAGCCCCTTCTGCTCAGAGCTGCTCCAGCAGGTCACCCCAGCCTGTGCTGGTGCCTGGGGTTGTTCCATCCCCAGAGCTGGACCCTGCACTTGCTCTGACGGATTTCAGCAGGTCCTTCTCTGCCCATCTCTCCTGCCTGTCAAAGTCCATCTGAAGGGCTGCACAACCTTCTGGGACCTGCAGACTCAGGGCAAACCAATATTTTGGCTGCTGTAAATCAATTGGGTATTCACACAGTCGGTTTCATCACAGGTTCATAGAATCATTATAGCTTGAGCTGGAAGGGCTCTTAAAGCTCATCTCATTTCAACCCCCCCTACCACGGACAGGGACACTTTCCACTAGACCAGGTTGTTCAAACCAGATTTATTTACTGGATTGGACCCATTTTATCCAAATGAAGAGACTCAATATGCCAACAGGTTTATTGTTTGACACATCTTATAGGCCTGTCTTTTAACAAGACAGAACATTCTCAACAGCTTTTTTTTTATGTTGGTTGGTTTTGTTGGTTTTGGGTTTGGTTTGGTTTTTTTTTTCCTGTTTATAGAACGAATTTCGGGTAAATAACTTAATTTCGAACACCGAAGCTTCAAATATTTTTGCTGGAGACTGAGGTCTCGCTGCTGCTAAACCATTCAGTCAATGCAGAGTTTAGTTAGATTTGTGGTCCTGGGATTTTGTACTGTTGTCTCTTACTTTTCCTGGGTGCTGTGTCCCCTGAGCTAATGGCAAAGCCCCTTCCAGGTGGGTTTCTGGGCTGCTGCTGGAGTAGTATTATCACAGACTGGCCCACATCATCCTAGAATGGGTTGTTTGTTGTGCATCCCTCGCTCCAGAGCTGGCTCTAGTGCTGTTACAAACACATCTGTGACAATGACAGTTCCTCTGTGACCTTGTTTCTGCTACTCTGTCCATCTCAATTATCCATCCTGCTCTAACAAAGCTGTGTGAAAGTTTGTATGGTCTGTAATTTCATCATGACTAAGGGTGAGCTCTATTACTTCTGTTCTCATCCTAAGTTAAGAAGTAAGAAAAAGATGCCTTAATCCAAACTGAAGTGACCATTGTGTTGCAAAGCTGACACATCCCACGTAGCTCTTCTGTGTTAAGCAGAATCATCTGTTTCCCAGTTCAGTAAGTCACAAAGTGATACTTTTTTTATTTCTTTTTTTTTTTTAAGTAATTTTTTTTTCCCTAAGATACCAAGCTTGGTGATAGTTTAGTTGGAAAATGCACCATCTGAACAGATGGAGGAAAAAAAATCTTTCACTGAAAATATATGCTTATTTCTTTAACTGATGTCTAAAATGTTTTTCACTAGGTAGGAACCTGCTGAATATTTAGAAAGATTATTGTTCTGCCATTGTCACTACACCACTGTGAAATTATAGTGTGATTTTGAATGGAACAAAATGAACTTCACAGAAGTGTTGGGTGTATGTTTATGATAGCAAATTGTCTGACTGTTCTTAAACCAGCTGCTTTCAATAGGAAGTAGGCTGTCTTTCCTCAGTGTACTCCTCTTTGGTTCAGAGCCAAGAACTGGGAAAAAAGAAAGAAGTTTGCAATAAATGCAGGAAAATGGGGAGGAGAAACTGAAGTTGAAAGGAAATTAAAATATTGTTTCACTATACCTCCATATTTCACTGTTTAGTTTGATGTCAGTGTCACATAAGCATGTTTGTTTCCTAAGAGGAATAAAGAAAATGCTGGTAAAGAATTTATATGTGTTTTAAGTGCAATTTGATTTATTTACAAGCCTGGCATAAAATGGTCAAACAGCAGACAAGATAATCTAGTCTTCCTGGAATCTTAGCCCTGTGTTAAGTTCCTAGGAAGCAAAGTAACATTCATAGATAAATCTAAGAAAGATCCCAAGAAGCAGAGGGTAATATTTCTTTATGTTTTTATGTCTTCTTGCTCCTTGCCATCTCTCTATGATATCTCTCCATAATTCTAATATAACATTATTAGCATCTTTTCCACAGAATCATACTTTTTGTCAACCAATTGCAGGAATTTTGAAGTTCAGTATTTTCAGTATAACTACACTCTCACTAATCGCTCAAGATTGCCTCTACAGTTTACAGAGAAAAATAACTGCTTTTAGGAGCAGTCTGTCTCAATCTATTTATTTGTCAGGTTGGGAGACGCAACTTTGCAGAAAAATAGCTGGGAATCCTCATGGCCAAGAGGCTGAACAGGAGTCACCAGTGTGCCTGTGCAGTGAAGGGGGCCAGCATCACACTGGGCTGTGTGAGCAGGAGGGATCAGGGGCACAAAACTCATGAGATGTAAAGAGAAGGTGAAAGTTTCACCTTAGGAGAAGGATAAGCTGGATCTTACTGATGTCTGCAGTGACCTGAGTGGAGAATGTAAGGAAGCTCCAGTCGCTGATGTAAGTTAGCTGTGGGAAATTCTGGCTACGTATCTGGAAAAAAATCTAGATGGTGATGGGGGGGGTCAAGCAGCTTAACTTATTGTCCAAAGGGGTGGTGAAATCTCCTTTGTTGGGGATGTTCAAACCTTGGCTTCAAACCTACAATGCACTGAGCAACCTCATCTAGTCAGTTGTGCTTTGAGAGGTGGTTTGAGCTAAAGATTGCCAGAAGTCCCTTTGAGCGCCTCTGAATCTATGATTTGTGCCCTAGGAGTTTGTGTGGGCTTTGCAATTATAAAGAAATCCAAATGACTATAAAGAAAATTACTCACTCCCATGTAAACCTCTCTATTTTGCTACCTCCTCCATTGTTGTAACTTCAGAACCAAAATTAATCATTCTTTTATCTCTACATTTATTGGTGTGCTCTCTTAACATCTGCCAGTGTAGAGGACCATAGTACCAGTGCATCTATACCACGACAGGCTGCTCTGTTCTTGATTCTTGCATTTGGCAGTCAAACTAAGCTATCATAACAAGATTACAAATAGAGATGCACTATTGTGGCTGAGACATAACCATTTTTCTATAGCCAAGCAAGAAAGAACCAAAAATCCTGAGGAAACAACTATTTTTATCTGATGTGGCCTCAGAACCCAAGAAAGAGCACACATCTTGTGTATGGAAAGAAACAATTCTGTCTCTCACTCTCCCAGTGATGGAGAGATGAGGCTATAACCAAAAAGGTGATTTCAATTTTACTTTATAAGCTTGGTTTCCTTTTTTTTCTCCCCACAGCTTTTCTTATTGAAATGAAACAAATTAAACTAATGAAGTTTCAGGGAGACAGCTCTGATTCAGAGGCATACTTATCTGCGAAATACTTTTCCAGTGAGTATAATAGCAATTCCTAAACTGAAAATATCTGCAATGAAAATCCTGTCAGCTGTCAGGAATAGATTATCGCAGCTTGACTTGACTGGAAAGGCCCTCAGGAATTGTTATGCTGGACTATCGGCTTTGGGTCTCTGTCCCAAAATCTCAGTGCTTTCAGTGTGTCGATCAAGGATGGTCAGAGAACACTGGTCAGACAGGTGGAAGATGGAGAATGGGTTTTACACGTAGAGTGACTGAGATACGTTGGAATCTCCAGCCTGAAAAATTCCAGTTGAAGGAAGCTAACACAGAGGTCTTAAAGCTGTGACATGGAGAAGCAAGAGTGAGAAGACTTCTACTGTATCATATAATGCAAGAGTTATGGGTATCAAAAGAGGCTGTCAGATGCGGGCTTTAGAAGAAAAATAAGTAATTTCAACTTTGCACAACAAGTATTTAGGGTGCCATGGAGTGCTGTGGGTGCTACCGGTTGATATCAGCTCAAGGAGAGACCAGGCTTCACAAACTACTGCAAAACATATATATTAAATGCAAATATCTACCTCAAATATGTCCAGGCCCTGAAGTTTCTAAGTTTCTTACAGAGTTTGATTTGAGGAAAGTCTCTACCTTGTCTTGCAGCCCATCCCTGGGTTTCTGGTTTCCAGTAATTGTTGGTGACAATGGCCAGACGGAATAGAATGATTAATCACATGACTAATAAGAGGTGCTACAAAGAGAACACAAAAAGCTTCTGAAAGGCCAGTATTTGCCTCAGACGTAAGCAGATATGGGACAGATCATTGCCTTCCTGTTTTTGATATTTGATGTCACCTTGGAACACAGCTGCAGCTTTTGAAAATTGATAATTTCAGCTATTTCAATGTCAGACAACAGTGAGAAATATTTTCTTGAAAAGATATAATAATGTGTTCTCTTTTATTTTCTGGCTGCCACAGCTTCTTGCCACTTATTAAAACTATTATGTTGAATAATCATATTGAAAATTAGTATTAATAACAAAAAATATTTACAGATAAGTCTTTAATCAATTCTTTACATAAACAACAAAAAAGGTCTTCTTTCTGTTGGTTGTGGAAAGTCAATACTGATGGGACTCAAAACACAGGATGAAAAAAAATCCCTAAAATTAAACATATAAATCCATATTTAGAAGCCTGTGTGTATACCCTCAAATTTGTCAGCAGCTCAGAGGTTCCCTGTGGAGTTGGCAATAGAATTCTGGAAACTGTTACAATACAGTTCGAGGTTTGAGTGGGCTCCTTCTTTTCTGAGCTGACTGTACAATTTCCACTGTCAGTCTCGTGGATGGCTCTACCACAACAGATGCCCTGAAAACTGTACCTATCTATAAAATAGTTAGATAATATTTTGAGGAGAAATATTTTAAGGAAAATTCATTGACACTTGCGTTCCACTCATACAATTTTATCTTCAATTTGATTGTTATTATTATTACATTATTATTTATTTATTTAGTAATTTTAAGGTCAGATTCTTCACTGTAAAGGTGGTGAGACACTGGAGCAGGTTGTCCAGAAAAGCTGAATGTCCCATCCCTGGGAGTGTTCAAACACAGATTGGACAGGGCTTGGAGCAATATTGGGACAATGGAAGAGATCCCTGCCCTTGGCAGGAGAGTGGAACAAAATGATCTCTAAAATTCCTCCCAACCCAAACCATTCTGTGACCCAGTGATTCAGCTTTCGCGGATTTTTATCATTCTAAAGGAAGTCTGGTTTTTTTTCAATGTTCCCCTAGATGCTCCTGTTACTTATGGCTATTGGGAAATTCATCAAAGATGTGAAACTTTTCTTTCTTTCTGGGATTTAGTATATAAAAAGGAAAAATATCAAACTGTAGATCATATGCCTGTGTTAGACACCTTAGGCTCCCTTTGCTGTCAGTTTGGGAGCAATCAGGCTAAGGCACAGTTCACCTCATTATCTCTGGACACTGGAAATGGATCAAATTAATCATTCTTTTCAAATGCCCATTTCTCCCCATTGACTTTATTGGACATCACAAGCCAGTGTAGCATACTGAAACTGTGTGTGTTTAATCCCTTGTCACCTTGCTCAGAATGAAACAACTTCACTTTGAAAACCTAATATCTCATTCATTCTGTGTAATTTTTTAATGTGGCGTTACCACTGGAAGAATAAGCATAAGATACTGTGTACAAAAAACCTCAAAATTTATTTGAATTACTAGGTTTCAGTAATTTACCCCATTTCAATAGTACAGTAGTAATCTTTTGTCCTCACACACATGAGTAATAGAACCAAAGAAAAGTAGTTGCAATAGAAGCTAAGAGCAAGTCCAAGTTAGAAGGAAAGTAAATAAGATCTCCAAATTTCCTATTCAGCCAAAAAGCAATTTCTTTGCCAGAAAATATTCTTTAACATCTACCATCTGTTGGTTTTAATTTTTATTGATTTTGAATGAAAATGACACTTGCCGTAAAGGATTGATGTTCAAGTTTAGCAACACATAACAGACCAGACTTTTAACTTGTTCTCTACAAAATGCCTTTTTTCCCCCCTTTTTTTTTTTTTTCCCAGTCCCTGGATGCAAATATTTTAATGGATTTATTAAGGCAAAGTCAAACATTTCTAAGTAACATTTTCATGAGTCAGAGGTGTTGAGTTCACGAATGTGATTTTAACTTTAGCCAGAGCGGTAAGTGACCTGCACTTCTGAAAGTCAAGCTCTCAAGTCTGAATTGCGTTTGGCCTTTGCAAAATAAATAGATGAATTGTTTTGGCTTTTCACAAGCATTAAAACAAACAAACAAACAGATGTTGTTTTGAATAAAAAATAAATAAAACATAGACTCTAGAGGAAACATTTCAATGGGAATCACAACATTTTACTTCTTTTTTGTTGAAAGTAAAAAAATCTATTTACTTCCACATGAGGGTGGAAACATAAAGGTTTCCTGAAAAATTGAAGAAACAACCCCAAACTGTCATTTTCACAGCACAATTAAAGACATTTAAAAAGAGGAAATAAAACTGCATGATACTAATTCTATTTTCTTCAACACTCTCACTCATCTGCTGACCACACAGGGCTCCACATCAGCTGTAAAAGCCATAACACTCACAGCACAAGCCAGAAGCTCAGCATATAATATCCCAAAATACTTGTTAAAATTGGACAAGAGGGAGCTCCAGCCTTGCCTTCTGCTCTGGATTTGCCTTCTGAAATCAGAGTGTTGTGCAAGTCATTTTGTTTCCTTGCATTCCACTGATTAAATATTTTTTGGTTTACAGAGGTTTTCAATTTTTAGATTGAATTAATATTAGCAGAAGATATTTCAAAGACCTTTCCCTGTAACTGTTGTAATATGATTTCTTAGTATTATTGCCACTGATAACAAATCCATTTAATAGCTGCTTTTCATGTTATCTGCTCCATACATCCTGTTTTTAATGAAGCCTGTTTCTCAACATCCTCTGTACTTGCAACCTCAAAGAGCAGATATGATCTTTTTTAATTTCTTTGTAATAATAGAGGCTACTTGAAGGTATTATTCTAGACATGAAAAGAGATTTCAAGATCCTGAGGTAGGTGTTTTTGACAATACTGTCAAACTCCTTAAGCTGAGGACTAGGTTCTTGCTGAGATTAATATCTGACGTAAAATTCTGACTATTTTATGTTTAATGATTTTCTCCCTGTCCTTTACCTTGAGCATCACAGTCATACCATTTGGGTATGTCACACTCAAGTATAGTTTTTTTCCTTCACAGCTCCTCTGAGAAGGATGAATTCTCTCTATTCCACAGAAGCATAAAATATAGCAGGCCAAAAGACTTGTCTGTAGTTAAGTGGGCCATATTCAAGAAGGAGAAAAAAGGTAAAATCTATTGTTATCCAATGCAACCCAGCCTGCCCAGCAACCAGGAAAAGAAATGAAGATTTGCATTAATATCTCCTTAGAAGTTTTTAAATTGATAATACCCCCAAAACACTTTTAATACCAAGGTGTAAATTGTGTGCCTATACCAAAATGCTGGCTGGAGGCTTGGCACTGTTGTTGCTCGACTCATGTTGGCTGGGGACTAAGTGCTGTACAAAAACCATCTTTGAGCACTAAAACAGAACTGTTTGCACCAGTGCAGTGTGCCTTCAACAGGGATGTCTCAGCTCTGACTCGTGACATAATCACAGAGATACATATTTCAGCAGTCTAGCTAACACAGGCAGCTCTAAAGAAATCACCTCTGTATTCTGGGGAAATTTTCAGAGAGAGTGAGATGTGTGTCTGTGTTCACATGCACAGGATTTATATTTGCAGATAGCTGATACATTTTGAGACAGTCCTTCAGGACCTTTTTAGTTTCCTTGGATGCCTTTGGATATTTGTATAGAAGCATTGGAAATATGGAATAGTGTTCTCTGGAGTTAAAATTCCATCTTCCTTATTAGAACTACTTAAAAATCAAGTATTTGGTCTAAATTAACTCATAAGG
Source organism: Origma solitaria (assembly GCA_013397895.1). Taxonomy (NCBI): domain Eukaryota; kingdom Metazoa; phylum Chordata; class Aves; order Passeriformes; family Acanthizidae; genus Origma; species Origma solitaria. The sequence continues at coordinate 584,666 of VZRL01005859.1, forward strand.
CTTCTCCTTTAGTCCCTTCTTTATAGACATTCATGCCATGTGAAGAAGCCTCTGAGATGAACAGAATGAACTGACCTGTCAAGATGTTTTTCATGATGGAAAATTGTAAAACTTACAGATTATTTCCACTTTGGTGTGACACTCCAAAGGTTCTCTGAAAATTTAGCCTTAAAAGCACCTTGGAACTTGCAATCAATCTACTTGGTAAAAAATACCCTTTTTGACAAATTCAGTTTTCAACAAGATTGTCTATGAGGCTCTTTATCATTAGGAAATAACTTTCACAGGAAAACACATAGATAATATTTTCATAATGTATATTTAAAATATTCGGTCAGGAATTTTAATGAAAAATTAATTTCAAGGTTAAGTAACATCAAATCTGGTTGAACATTTGTGTTTTTTCATGAGAGGAATTTAAGAGGATGTAACTTCAGGCTCACCTACTCTGTACCAAGGTAAATATAGACTGGGAAGAGGCTTTGCAGGGAAGGTAAAAAAGGCCTCATTTGTTTCTTAAACAAGTTTTATTATAACTGAAAACTGATCACTTCTCTTACTCCAGAGGCCCTTTTAAAAATATTTAGTCCTAGACGTTTACTCAAAAGCTGAAATCAATTTGTAGGCTGGATAGCACACAAAAATAACCTCTCTTTGATACACACAGTCTTTTAAATAACATCCTCTATGAGGCACTAAAGCTTTAATATCAACAATATTCCTGAAATGAGGGGAGTGAAAAAAACAAAACATGAAGTGCAGAAACTGCTATCAATTCCATTCACAGTGGCAGAATTACTCTAATAGCTGAGACGTTTATGAGTCATAAATTACCATTTATAAATGCAGTGTTTAGCATTCATTTCAATGGACAACATATGGTAGCAACATTTCTAAATAGCTTGAACTGATAAATAGGCCAGTGAAGTGGCTCAATTTGTTAAAATGCTAACACATTAACTACTGCATGTGGTGGTGGCATGTTTGCATCCCTAACATTGCCTGTCTGCTTGGGCCTTATGGAAATAGACACTTGCCTTGAATTTATGAACTGGCAGAGTCAGTCCATTTTTCATAATGATTTATGAGGAATCACCGTTTGCAGACTGGGTGATCCATCTATGACTGTGTTAGCCTCGGTCGCACCACGGTACAGAGCATGGCTGCATCCCCCACGCTATAACCTCTGGTGCCCTGTCTGGAGAGCCTCACTGATTTCTTAGGAATGTTTAAATTTTACACTTTGTCTTTTTAAAGGAGTTAGGTAATAATTCCAACCTGATCATTACTACAGTGAGATTGATTAACACAAACAGATCAGCTGAAGACTCACCTGAGGTCATCTCTGCTTCTATTAAAATTGTGGTGTTTCATACATGCCATTCACAGCTGCTCTTTCTTTCACCTTATGTAATAACAAAACTAATTTTCAGTTTAAAAATAATTAAAATAAATCGATGCTAGGTCTGAAGAAAACAGAAATGCCCTAGTGACTGCAACATTACAATAATACAAACTCTGAATAATATTTATGGACCCTTTAGGCAGTATATTTTTCTACTCTACCTGTATTTAATTAGCTTTCTTTTGTCCTGTCTATGATTTTTAGAAACAGTCTTGACATGTTTAAAGAGCCAAAGCAACCCCCACATCTCCAAAATATGGTGCAGATTGGTGGGTTCAGACACTCCAGCACAGCTGAATAAAAACTACCCAGAAAATCAACATAGCAATTTGTTCTTCCTTTTACTCTTTTACTTTTATTATTTTCCTTTTCCCTCTTTCTCTTTTTCTTTCTTTCTCCTTTCTTCGATTCTTTTTTCACTTTTCTTCACTTTTCTCTTTTTTAGTTTTCTATCTATCTTCTTTCACAACAACTCACAATCACCTTCACTTCACGGCTATTCTTTTAAAGGGGGAGGAGGGCCCTTCATAATTTCCTTTCCTCACTGCTGATTGTAGAACTACAATGAGATGTTGGTTATGAAATCAAATCCACAGCGGAGAAGGTTTGTGCATCTTGATAACACTATAAAAAACTTCTTGAGTGTGTTGGAGTTTAAACAAAACAGGTGCTTGAGTGCTTTGGAAACAGAACATCCCCTAAAACTGGTGGATTTCATCCAGCAGAAGCATCTACAGAGGAAACTGCTGTCTCCAAACTTGTTAGGGACAAATTCCTCTTAATCTGAAGTGGGTTTATAAACCAGGCCAGGTGAATTTCTCTTCATAAGCAATAAAGGAGTCTAAAATTTGTGTCAGGCACCAACTAAGCACTTATTTTTCTTTTCTTAATAAGGCTTTTAGGCTGATAGGACTTTGTTTTGGAATAAGGATGCTTTAATGACACTGACAACTACAACAATATTAATATGAATGATGATAATGGCAATGATAATGATGATAATGATGAAGAGAAAATGCAGTGGTACCTATCTAATAATTTTATGCAGTCTGGGTGCTATTGTGTCAGGTATCATAGAAGCTTTGGGGATTAATCAAACATGCTAAGCTAAACCAGATTTCGAAATACCAAAACACACACACACACACAAAATGTGGGCTTTTTCTTCATGATTCAGGAAGGGAATAGAAGTGGAGTACATCCTTACAATCACTTGATAAATCACCTGGTCCTATTTAGGTTTGCAATGGCAAAACTCTTGGTATGCATTCTCTGAGTAATTCAAAAATCCTCTGCCCATCTCTACAGAGCGTCTTCCAAGAGGAGGTGCTCTGGCAAACTTCTATTTTCAACTTCTTCCCAAAGGGAGCTGAAAGGCTGGGGTTTGTTCAGCTCTTACAGTTTCAAAATCTAGGAATATGTAAGGATTGGCTGAGTTATTGATTTTGAAGCTGCAACCGTTTGAGAAGTAATACTGTGCAACAGTAAAAGGAAATAGCTTAGATAACTTCAATCTTAACTGCTAGAGAGAATAAAACGAGCAGAATTCAACCTTTCACACTGGGATCGGTAAAGAAAGCAATGAAGATGTCTATTCTGCACTACAACCACCTGCAAGCAGCTCTTTGTGTTGTCTCTTATGTTTAAAACAGTTTGCGTGGAAATCCCAAGTTTTCATGAGAGGTTACTGCTAAAAAAACCAATAAATCAGCTAATATTTGGGGAAGAAAATTTCCGGACTAGGAAGATGCGTCTGACTGTCAAACATGATCTCAAATGTACCAATATGTGCCAAAGTGCTTCAAGGAAAATATTGCCTTTAAGTACAGGCTTCTCAACAGGCCGGATGCCCTCATTTACTTGATTTCTGGAGAAGCTGGGCAGCTCACCTCTATCTTTAAGGAAAGCTTCTGAGAGTAATAGCTGGTCAGCACTTTAAAAATCAGGCCCTGAAAACTGTCCTAAAAGCTGTCAGATGGAAGGATTTAGAAGTTTACTTTTTTATTTAAGCAATGTCTTTTCACATTACAGTTTTATTTTTCCTTTGTGGATGGCAAACAGACAAGACAGGATTGTCTCTGCTGATCATATATAGCTCAGGGTGGTATGGAGCTGAGCTCAACCTAAATGTCTGAGAAGGAGTAAATGACTATGGAGAGGGGACGTTTCTCTCTTTTATACTTCATAGATTGCCCTATAGAGTCTTTTCAGATTGCCTTAACAGCTTTGCCACTATACAGCTCATTAGTTCTTGCTATTTCTTAACGGAACAGCCGGATAAAACATGTTTAATTTATACTCAGCTTAGGACTGAAATATATTCTCCATAAAACTTTAAAAAGGAGAAAAATAATATAAAAAATGTTCCTTCCAGCATAACCATCACTTACAAATAATGAGCTTGTTTATCATTGCTTTTTTATGTCTGGTACTTCAGGCATTTCAGAGCCCTTTCCAGACTATTATCTACTGCCCTTCAAACTCTTCATGTTGTTATCCTGTCTTTTATATCAGTAATAGGTTTTAAGACTCATAGTAATGAATGCAAATATATGACTGTTTTAGGGCAATAAAATTGTTCTATAGGAGTTAACTACGCTCTTTGCAACAGTGAAAAGCATTTTAAATTAGCAGTTGGAGAAAACTAGGACATTGGAACACAGAGACAATATAAGAGTGCAGCAATCTATTAGCTGTTACCTAATGGAAAAGTTAGTTCATTAATGCTCAAGTCAGTTGTTGATTACTAAGGGCTGCAACGTAAAGTTTGACTTCTGTCTAATGTGTTGTTGTTAGCTGAAATGGTTTTCTAGAGTTTGTGTCTAGAGTTAATCACAAGTTTGAAAGTCAGGAGAAAAGAAAATGTGGTGGTTTTTCCTTCTTTGTTTTTTTTGTTTGTTTGCTTATTTGTTCGTTTTGTTTTTTGTCATTGAAATGGCTGTGTTTCTAGAAGTTCAGCAATTGTTTTTGTTCATTTTCCAAGGAATCCGCATCTGTAGTAACAACTTGGTTTTCCATGTGGGTCCCTTCCAACTCAGTACCTTTCATGATTCCATGTCTCAGTCCAGGATTCCATGACCCAGTTGCAGGAAGGAGCTGGGAACATGCATCTCCGATTATAGATATGGGAAAGCCAGTCAAAGCCAAAGGCACTGTTGACATATCCAGCTCCTTAGACTCAAGTCATCCATCCACCCATTCGGATAATAATATTGAAGTCATAACGATGCCTAATAATTTTTGCTTTCTATACATTTTTCAATATATTTTTTAAACAGCTTTGTAAATGGTTAATACATGGCTCTATAGCTCCTGGTATTTTTCCTACCCTTTCTCCTGGATTTTAGAATCATAAGCTAACCTTCTAACACATTCCTGAAATACCATTTAGTCTGATTTTCAAGACGAGGACCTCCACAAAGGACATTTTGTTTTCCAACAAGAATCTGAGAAGACAGAGCAAGAAATGGAGCAAAGAAGCCCCTGGACCAACTCCAATGGGGCAGTACCTGATGGAAAATTACCTAACCAACTGCTCTTCTAATTGGAAATAATATTTGTTACATAGGCTAAGCTGTTAAAATTATAAAAATTGTAGAAATCCAATGCCAAGTGTGACCATAACCACCATGGGGGCACCTCGAAGCTCCCAAAAAAGGCCTACTTTTTATCTTGCCATTTTAATACTGTTGCAAGAGTTTTGTCTCGATATTAGGCAATAACAAAGAGGAATTCAGTCTTGCTGCATTCTGTAGAACAGATGGGTGGCCAGTGCAAAGATATTTAAATATACACTGTGGATCCCATTGCTCTCCAAGCTCAAATTACTCTGATCTAGGGTGTCCATGAGGAAAATGACCTCACAGTTCTTCAGAATGCTGCATCTCAGGGTTGGCAGCATCCCCACTGCACTGAGATGTTGCTGGGTCCATTGCTAGCAAGCTCTGCTCACCAGCAGGCTCAGTTGGCAGTGATTCAGGTCTCTCTGTACCATGCTTCATTGTACTGTCCAGATCTACCGCCCCAGATCCTCAAAAGAAAACAACTCTATGGGAATTAGAAACCTACTCTAAATGTGCTTAAGCTCCACCCTGCAAATCAGGGATAATAGATAGCACTGTCGATTGCACAATGCAGAGAATAAATATATTAAAACTTTGGAGCTACTAAAGTTTACTAAAGTAAAGTTTGCTAAAGTAACCACACTGAGGTTATTTAGTTCTGTTTCCCTGATGGATGAACGATGGATGGATGAAATTTAGCGCATGTTTTAATACTTTCCTTGACCATAGTCAGTGTTGTTAGAAACTCTCCTCATAGCTGATCTGTCAGCCGATGATCTGTTTCCTGAGTCGTAATGGCCTATAATTTTGTTAGTGAGAAGATGCATAAGAAGCAGCTTTTGCTTCATTTCCTTTTGAAGACACCATGCTGATGGATGGTCTATTTCAAAAGCCACTGTGTTCTTATGGAAGAACTCTGCATTCAGACTCCAAATCCTGTCACTTATGTCAGTTTAATATCTCCTAGATGTGTCTTTGTTTTTCCCTCTACCTCTGTTGCCAGATATGAGACTGGCTTAGCCATCGCTTCCATCGATTACTATTCTGCTCCCCTTGTTGGTCTTCCAGTTCTTCCTGTCACCCTACACGAGCAATCATTCATCCTCCCCTGTGCTCAGACTTAGCTCTATGTAACAACACATTTATTCTGTGTACATTTTCACTCGAAATGTTGCCTTTGGTGAAAAATGTGTTTAACCTGAGACAGAGTTGTCTGCAGAAATAAAATATTTATTCTCATATTTTTATTGAAAACATAAATTGATTCCTGTTTTTTCACAAACTAAACAAACAGGGAGTGGAGGACTATTGCGGTTCGACCCAGACTAAATGCCAGGCACCTACAAAGTCTGCTCTCTATGCTCTTTCCTGTCACAGCTATGCAGAGGAGAGAAAAAAACTAACACAAACACACCAGACTCATGAGTTGAGATAAACCACTAGTGGGAGAACGCACAGACACAGGGCAAAAGCAGGCAGGGAAACTTGAAGTTGCAAAGTGATTTATTAACCTAACAGAGTTGGAGGATAAATCAGAGGTAAAAATAAGGTCTTAAGACACCGTTTCTTCACTCACCCCCCGTCCCTCTTAAGGCACTGTTTCTCAGCTCACCCCCTCCCTCCTTCCAACTAACCAGCAGCTCTGGGGAAGGGGCAGGGTATGGGTTTTGTTCTCTTAGTCAATCCATCGCCACAGTTCTTCCGCTACAAGCACGGTTTCTCTGCTCACCCCCTCCCTATTATTTCTCAGCTCACCTCCCCCCCTCCTTCCAACCAACAGCTTCAGGGGAGGCAAGGTATGGGGGTTTTCTTTGGTCAGTTCATTAGGNCTCCCATGATAGATAGTCGTCAGAGAGCTTCTTTGGCGTGGGTCCAATCTCACAAGCGGCAAACTGCCCAAATTTTGCAGCAACACAAGTCCTTGTCCATAGGTTGCAAGCTGAGGCCAGGCTGTTTCCATCCCAGGAGCTGAGGTCAGGCTGTTTCCATCCCGGGAGCAAGGCCT
>VZRL01005859.1:591736-687465 GCA_013397895.1 Origma solitaria
CCATGTTGTTTTCCCTCACATATTTTGACCACCTCCTTCTCCTCCTCTAGCTAAAAAGAAGTGCATGCTCACATTGTTTTGATTTCTTCTTAAATATGTTTTCACAGAGGCGTAACCAACATCTCTAATTGTCCCAGGCCTGGCCAGCAGCATGTCCATCATCTTCAGAGCCATCAGAGAGTGGCTCTGCTGGACATGGTGAAAAACTTCCAGAACCTTCACACAGGACACACCGGAGTCATCTTTGTACCCCACCCTACCCACTAGCAAAAACTGGGCCAAGCAAAACCACCACAAGGACAGACGGTGTATCTTGGCTGACCAATCCTCTCCAAGATTGTTTAGCAGTTAAATACCTAAGAAAATTAAACTTCGTATGTTTGGGATTTTCAATGACTGATGCATACAAAAAATTTCAGAAGTGAAATATTATGCATGGATTTTTTTTGTTGTTTTTTGGGTTTTTTGTTCATTTTTTGACATATTTATGGTACAATTGACATTTTTCAGAACAAAATACACGGAGAAGATTTTAGTTCTATCACCTGTTCAAAATTCCTTCTTCAATCTTGGGCAAATTGTATGTTTGAGCAGTAACATTGTTCAAAAGTATGGAGGTAAACAGTCTCCAAAAGGTCATTCTTAAAAAATGGTTTTTACTGTTGCTGAGAATTAGGGTATGTATTTCCTATGAATTAGAATATTTTTTAAATGTTTGGTGCTGGGTTTTGTTCCTAGTAAATTTTTTCTGTGGATTTTTCAGTTCCCTCAAAAGCTTGATTAAGATGAAGTGTCACAGCAGTGAGAATTTCAGGAACCAGATGAAGTTCTCTGGAAATTGAGGTAGTATTTGCTTTTAGAGAATTCAGTGATGTTCTGGCATCCCTGAGAGTTCAGCTTGCACACTTTCTGCACTGAATGGTGTACAGGTAAAATGGAAATGTCATTATCCCAGTAACTAGGCAATTAGGAAAACTAGGCTGTGAGCATTTCCATCATGTTTTGCCAGACTTTAGACCAGCTAGCGAGTCTGTGGGCCCTAAGAAGAGATCAGATCTGACTATTTCTCAGTCATTACACAATCTCAGTGATTTTATTCCAGACCCAAAGATCTGCTTTAAGTTTTCTCAGGTTCCATGTAGAAAGTGATATACTGGTTGCAGCTAGAAGAACTACACATGGTATTTCTTCATATGCAGTGAAATGGTTATAAAACTGTATTCAGCCAATTCAGACAGGTATTTCAAATAATAAGGTCTGACATAATACAGACAACAGAGAAAACGGGCATAAAAAGCATTAATGCCTCCAGACCAGTTGATTGTCACAAAACCTGGTTCCATCAATTTTCTACAGATTCAAGAAACAAGTGTGACTTCACAGACGATATGCTGTGGAAATCCATGGAGCATGTCTTCTGCTTTAAAACACAGAAAGACATCCACAAGAATCTCTGAACAGAGCCAGCTAAAGCACAGCAAGGTCAATGCTATGGCTGAGCTCAAAGATAATGTTAAACCTGACTCACTGTGCCATGTCCCCATACCAAACTCCCCAGAGCTGCTTAATTCATGAGAAACATGCAGAAATAGCCTGGTTCTGCATGGGGCTGGCTTGTGTCCTCTGTGCTAATTAACTTGGGCTCTGAGCACCATGAGAAGAGAGAGGGTTATCTGGTCTTGAAATAGCCTTGGAAGCAATTTTCTTTCACGTAGTGCAGCGCCAGAGCCAAAGCTCTGGTGGACCCAGCTGGCTGTCACTGTTTTTGTCAGACATGAGCTGGCTCTGAGAGTGGCATTCATCTCATTTAATGTTAGATGTCTGCGCTACAGACATCTACATCTCAATTAGTCACCCTTGTCTCCCTTTATAGTCAATGGAAAGAAACAAGCATGATTCACCCCATCCCAAAACAGACATCTCAAATGTGGATGAATCATGCCTCAACAGTGTCTGTTTTGTGCAGGCAGTGAGAGGAAATGATGGAAACACCAGGCTGATGTCAGGAAGGAAATTAGAGCTTGGAAGTTACTGAGTGGCAGCACCACAGGGGAAGGGTACTTGTGGGACATATAGGTAAGTGAAAATGAAAAAAGACACATAAACTACTTATTTATGGTCACATGGCAACTATTTTGAAAACCCAGGAGCCAGAGCATTATCTCTGCGCCGGGAAAGAAGGTGGTCACTTTGGTATTGGTTTCAGCATTAGTGATAAAAACCCCTGTGTTTAATCAATGACCTGTATTCATCTGCTTCCTCCTAAGGCAGATCATTATGTATGATACATCTCCCCAGTATCACAACATTATTTGAGCTAAATGAGATACAGAGAACTTCACTGGGTTTAATGATCAATTCTAACGCCATTTGTTGTTCATTATTTTTTCTTTTCTTTCTGGTGATTTATCAAAAAGAGTGAAGCCAAGTTGCAGTGATGTCCCAAGGCCCCTATAATCCAGGCAGACTACTTCATCTCTCGACTCACTGCTTTTACAGCCTCCAAAAGTAAGATAACAATTCTCCTTTCGTTTCTACCCACTAACTTCCCCTTAAAACAAATTGTAGTATTATGTAATGTTATACTGCAGCTGGATTTTCTCCCCTCTGATAGTGACAGGGTGCAGTTTTTTCCATACAAATGAGAAATCCTATTCAATAAAATTTTGATGTTCACAGAATTCTTGGGTTTGGGTAGCTTTTGCTTCTGACTTATGTAGTATTGGCAAGAAGCTTGGGGAGCCCTGTGGTCTAAAATAACAAAAACCAATGTGAAATAAAAAACCATTTAGACGTGGCGTTCTTCTACAGCTTGAAACATGAGCAGTTAGTCAGGGATACACAATGTGGTGCCCTCATTTTCTCAAAGTGGAGCTCTTTAAAGCTTGCATCCCCTGCCTTTCCTGTTGACATTCAAATTGACTTTCTGCATCTCATAATGGTAGTTCCTGACTTGCTTTTCACTTTATCTGCCAAACCCACTGCTGGGTCTTTCTCAGATGCACAAGAGTCACGGATAAAGCTGACGGAAAATGCATCACTTATTTCAGTCATTTCGCTAAAGTACACCCCAGTACCAGCAAAGACAGGAAATTATCAGAATTGGTCTGCTGTCATCAGCTGCTATTTCATCAATTGCTCAGTTTTCTGACGAGCCCAAGTTCTTCTTAGCTTTAAGCCATTAAAACAGTAATAATAATAATAATAATAATAATAACAACAATCATAATGCATCCAGAGAAAAAACAAGGCAGCACTTTAGAGAGAAAAGTACCATGTTCTTGTCATTGAAGGCTTTCATATCCGTGTAGCCTACCACAGAAATGACTCCAATCCACTGCTCCCAAGCTACTGCACTGCCAGCGTGCTTTGTCTGTGTGGTCTCTAGGATCTTTGGTTCTGCAGGAGTGAAAGGACTTATCTCAGGATCTGCTCCCTAAATTCCCTCCTGTCTGTTGGAGAAAGAATCAGATACGGAGCAACATCTTAGTTTGAAATGCAAGTGATGACGAAGACGGGTTGTGCTTTCTCAGACCTGAAGGTGCAAATTCCTGCTCTGCAGCTTCTAGGAAATTTTATAGCTCTGAAAAAATGCTGGCATTCCAGCTCCTGGCCCTGCACCTCTCCCAGCCCGCCCTGCCTCATGAGTTCTTTGGGCATCAAGCCTTCCCCCTTGTCTAACTGGACAACTCTCAGCCCGCATGACTCTACAACAAAGAATCAGTAGGTGTATTTTGGAGTAGAAACCGCATTTATTCTATTTTTACAGGTGAAACAGGCCAATTTATCCTGTTAGCACCACCAGCCTGTATCCAAACAATCCCATTGACCTCAGCTGAGTGTAGCTAAGAGGAGAGCTCAGCCTCGGCGTGTATCCCCTACGGCTGTACCACTGTGTGTAATTATTGCTGTTTGTTATTTCTATTGCTGCAGAACCCACAGGATCAAATAAAGATCAGGATCCCAACTGTGCTGGGTGCAGTGCAAACATATAAGCAGTCATGGTGCCTGCACTGAAGAGCTTACAGCTGTGTCTCTTAGGAGAACATTTCTTCATCTAATAGACTTCTCTATTAAGAACTGTTAATTGCTTCATTCAGCCTAATTTTTTTTCTGTGCTTAGCTTCTTCTGTTTCTCCTGCCTAGCCTCCCTAGACCATCCTTAATAATTCTCCTTCCTTCACAGTATCAACAGCTTTCCACACTGTGCTGACAACTATTATTCCCACTCTTGCTTCTTGTCTGATCAGACACTTCTCCCCCAGTCACTTTCTGCTGTTCAATAATTTCTTTTTTTTCCTGAAAACAACCATTTGTCCTCATTCTTTTTATTGCAACTGTATCTCTGGATTATTATAATACCAGCATGGCTGAGTGACACTACTTGTGCCTCCTCTCTGAGCCATGATGTCATGCTCCCTTGAAGGACCCTCAAAAGCACATTCACACTCTGCTATTCTCTTTGCCTGTCTTTCACTACCAGAGAAATAGCTCATTGTCACCCTACATGTTTCCTTCACTGTTGCAACCTAAATATCATATCTTCCATTTGCCAAATGTCTGCTTCAGATTACCTCTTTGCACACCCCTCTCTCCAGAGGCATTAGATGATAGGTTTTTTCCACTGTTCCAGGCTGAATCTCATTTGACTGTTTCCTGCTCAGTATCTCTAAAGTCTCTAGGTCCCTTTGTGTAACTTTTGTGCTTTACTTCACACACAGAAATCTCAGCAGACCTTTCCTAGAAGAAGGTCTCTGTGGCTTTCAGAGGCAAAGTGTACCCACTGCAGTGCAGTTACACCTTTAAAAGATCACAGGTTTGTAGCAGAAGCATAAACTCTCATAACTGCAACTGTAATGCTCCATAGCCATCATTGGTTTCCACTCCACTACTGGAATGGCAAAACTCTGCTTCTGAAGGGAATTTTTTATAAATTAAACGCTCACATTGCTTGTTGCTTATAAGACACAGACAGTGCTGATATAGTGGTCACAATGAACAATTTAACATTCTGTTAAAGTTCCCCATAAAAGCTCCTTAAAAGAATGAATGTTCTTCAAATGTAAATGCTTTCTGGTCCAACATGGGCTGCCAGACTAGAGCAGGACAGGATAGAAATGGTGGGTGTTTTCTTTCTGTGCATTTTAAAGGTTGAAAATCCATCATAAAACTTTGAACTTGTAGGTCATTAATAATATATTGTTGGACATCTCTGACCAGTTGAATTTTCAAAAGGAAAACATGAACCATCATATCTGGAGATAGGTGGTTAGACATCCCAAAGGAAAACTCTTGAACTACTTTCAGGTGGAGAAAGAGATTTTCTTATTCTTTCACCACAAGCACTGTCTGTCCTCAAAAGTAGTTTTCTTAACATTATATAAGGTGTTGTCTCTTTCTCCTAGCTGTTTCAAAGGAAATCATGTAAGGATTAGGTGCCAGACACTCAGTTTAGTCTAAAAAACTGTACAAGCTTGGAGATTATACTGCCCTGACTGCCTCCACAGTTTACCCTAATGAGAAAAAAGCAGGTGACCATGTTCCCTTTGATGGTATCTGAATTTAGTACAATGATATTTCACAGCAAGGATGTTATTAAGTGGGAGTTATTGTGACTAACCACTAATACCAAACCACTTCTATTACCAAAATTAATCTGCTAATTGCTCCGCTGTTATCTTTTAGCTGTTTCCTCGGAACAATCAGAAATACTGGGGAAGAATCTTCTTTCATCCCAGACTTTTGACAAAATTGCTTCAGTTTAAGGGATCTTCATTCTGTAATTTAAACTTCTTTTCTATACTTTATATGCAGGCTTTAACATCAGTAAATTTAAAGTTCTTCAGATGGGATTAACTCCTTCCCATATGTGGTAAATCAAATTACCCCTTATGTGCTGCAGTTAGGAGTAGCATCATATAACCGCAGAATCATCAAATGGTTTGGCTTAGAAGGGATATTAAAACTAATTTCATTCCAACTCTCCTGTCACAGGCACGGACACCTTCAACTAGGCCAAGTTGCTCAGACAATGGATTGTGGCTCAGAGCATGCATGGTAATAATTAAGACATAGTAACTTAAACATGAGTTTCATCTCTTGAGTTTCTTGCAAACAATATCTAAATGATAGTGATTAGGGAAATGAAAACTAAATGATAGTGATTAGGGAAAAAAATTGTTTTGCTGCATGGAAGTGTCCAGATTTTTCTCCTGCTCTGCAACAACACTAGAAAAACACAAAAGCAGTGACCAAAGGTAAATCTCACCTTACCTCTGTTCAAACATTTGAAGGGTGGTTATCTAAGTCCACTGCATTCTTCTTACTGTCTCTAGGGGCAATTTGACACTTTACTGTGAGGTTGTGCCATTTAAAAACTTTAAACAGGTTTGAAGGAACGCCTTAGTGGATAGACTTGATCTCTTATTTCAAGCTAGTGAAGTTAAAGTAGTTTCGACTGTTGAAAGAAATGCTTGACATTGTGCAGCTTCCTTGGTTTTGGGGCAAGATAAGTAACTTCTCTGGAGTAGATTAATCAGTTTTTTATGCCATAAGGACACCTTGTAATGATCAAAGTTAAACAATACTAATATCGATAGGATGTCTTCTGTTATCTCCAAGCTCTTAAGCCATTTTGAATATATCACTTCAAGAAAGGTATGTTATTCAGAAAATGTAAGTATGAAGAGAGGTCAGAGGAGGTCTGGAAAAATGACCCAGTCAGAGACACTGAAGGGATTCAGGTTGTTTGGTATAGAGAATATATCCTGGAGACACTGCTGGTAGTGGTCTACACAATCTTCCTCAGTGTTCCTGAGCCTGCTGCTGAGGAAGAAGAAATTATGTATTCTTGACATCTCTTGGCAGGTAGGCCAACACATAATTTCAACAAAAAAGTAAAAATGAGAGTTAAGGAAACTTGTATTAGTGAAAATAAAAATGCCATGGAAGAAAACATCTTGGAAATTTTTGAGTTTCCGGTGTCAAAATCTTGGGCTAGGGCAAGAAGGGTTACAGAGTGTTAAAACGAGAGTGCTACTCAGACCACAGGAGTGATATATGAATATTCCTATTTTGGCAAGGATGAAAGAAGCCACCTGAAGTACCCAGCAGCCGTATGCATACATAATCTCACAAAAATCTCATGAAATCAAGAAAACCCACATAGTAGTATATTGTATATTGGAATAAGTCTTCAGATTCTGTCCCAAAGTTAACTGAACTTACATCCAGCTTTGTACATTGTTCTGAAATCATAAATGTCTTTGTATTAATTATTCATTCATTTTAATCCATACACATTAGGCTTGACCACCTTTTGCCACAACATTTATTTTGAGATCTTTTTCTTCCTCTTCAGGTTTTGCATATCTTTTGATTCAGTAGCTGTCACTAGATTTTGCATAAAAGGCAATGCAAAAATTAATGCAAATACTGTGAATACACTTTCCTCCTGTCTGAATATGCAGTCCTTCTCACCCTGGCCCGGTGCTATTACACTTCCACCAGCATGTTTTTTTAAGATGGAATCTGAAAGGGAGAAACAGCTAGCTGAGGTGCTGACAGATAGCAATTGAAGCAAAAGATCCCCCACAAGTTGTTTTCAGCTCCAAGGTCAATTAGATATTTTGCAGTCAAATAAGATTCTGAGTCCCTGTGTATAGCCGATCAAATTGCCCAGCTTTCTTATCTTCCCTCTGCCTCTGCTTTAAACAGCTCTTCTGTGGCTACTGCAGTGATCCTTTCTGGATGAAAACTCTGGGGAAGAGTGTCCTTCATCGCAGTGTCTCGGGCTCATTTGTTTTGTCAACAAACCATGGCGTTTTTGAAGCTGCTGTGGGGACCACAGGGAAGATGTTGCAAACACAATAATGTATTGTCTGAGGAAGCATTTAAAGACAGCGAAGGAGTCAGATGTCACTGGAATATGTTGCTTCTTATTTCTATGGTGAGGGTGAGCAAAAGGAAATAATCCATGAAAAACACCCAAGTACACTCACTCTTTCTCTTTCATTATTCTATACACCAGTTATAGAAAGAAGGGTTTTAAAATAATTGTTTAAACTGTGAGAGTTCTAAAATGGCTTCCTTCTGACAGAGAGTGTCATGCTCTTACTGTCTGTCTGCCTGCATTTCTAAAGCTTATATTTGCGTAAATCTATTTTGGCACCTGCATATTGACAGTAATGGAGAGTGATGATTATCTGCAGAGGATGTGGAGGCAATGTAATAATCCCCATTGTCTCACAAACCCAGCTAGGTCAGACTTGAAATAGACTGGTCATCTCTGGGTGAAGGAAGAGAGGATATCTCTCTTTTAATTACCTTTTTGTGTTTGGGCTCTTCTCTGTTCCTCCCGATTTTTAAGGAGTTATATCTCATTAACGGGCACAGTCAGCAAAAAAATATATCAAAAAATGCAGTTCCGTTGTGCCTTGTAGCATCTACTTGGTGTAAAATGTAGATTTTTTTTTTAAGCCATGATGATGTTTTCTGATTTATCCGGGGCTTTGAAACACCTCTGTCACTTTCCAGTTGTGAAAAATCAGAATACTTCATAAAATCATAGAAAGGATTGGGTTGGAAGGGATCTTTAAAGCCATCTAATTCCACACCCCTGCTATTGGCAGGGACAAATTCCACTATCCCAATTTGCTCCAAGCCCTGTCCAACCTGGCCTGGAACACCTCCAGGGATGGAAAACCCATGGATTCTCTGGGTAACCTGTGCCACGGCCTCCTTACCCTCCCAGGGAAGAACTTCTTCCAGATTTCCAATCTAAACCTACTCTCTGTCAGTTTGAATCCATTCACCCTTGTCCTATCACTTCATGCTCTTGTAAATTACTTCTAAGCTGCAATAAGTTATTGCACTGTGTCCAATTGTCTCGATTTTTTAAAGTGACCCCAGTTAGATCAGAGCACTCCCTTGTGTGGGCTTGTCATACAATATACAACACAGTTCAGTGCTCTGATCTTTACCTTTGGGATGTCTCAAGGTCTGTCCCACGTTGTCTAAAACCCTTTTTCCTCAAATGCAAAGACTGTTGTTTGGAACTTCAATTTACTCTGCCCTGAAAAGTGACATGGAACTGGGTATATTTTAATCAAACACAATTTAACAAAAAAAAACTGGATTTTTTTTTTTTTTACCTGACATGGTGTGACTAAAACTCAGAAAAATACATAAAGTCAATTTTCTGAGGCAGGCACTACATGATGAATCCAAATAAGGTAAGATAAGACAGGACAAGACAGAACAGAAATTAGATGAACACCCAGAAGTTTGTTGGCTTCCCACTGGCACAACCATTTCCATCTCACATTCATTAATCCTTCATGAGCTTCAAAAAATTGAGTTTATTAAACCAGGCTGAAGTCAAACCACCCATGGATTTTCAGCATGCTTGTAATTCAGTTCACCCTTTTCACACAGCTATGAAAAATGTAAATACCTTGCCATGTCTGTGTAGAAAATTTGTGAAGAAATAGAATTTGCCACTACCTGAAAAACAGAGAATTAATTTCTCACAAATCAAAGGTTAGTGTTTATTTCCACTGAGGGTGATAGAAATGATAGACTTCTATAATTTGAAAAACAATTTTTGATAAGTTGTCTGGTTGGCTTGCAAGGGCAGAGGTGGAATTTTTCATTGTTTTAAGACTAAATATTAATTTGAACTAAAATTCCTGTTGAATCGGTACTTGGTTATTGATACAATCTTTATCAATTCTAGGACACTGTAGGAGTTACCTTTTCCTGACTTATTTATGTACTATAAATATAGCAGTCATCCATCAAATAAGCACATTTATAAATAATTTATGGAAGATGAGTAATGGATTGTTAGATGTCCTAATAAATGACTAATCAATTGTTATAGAATCCACAGGTCAGAGGTTACTTTTAAACATGGCAAATAAACTACATGAATAATAAGCTGTCCAGAAACCATCGTCCTTGCAACTGCATAAAAAGCCATTCATATCCATAATATGCATATAACTAGGCATGATGAATAATACAATAAGAAACAAAATGTAAAACACACACATTTGTGGAGTATACTCCTGCAAACAATTCATCTTATTTGTCCGGGTGTTCCAAAGCAGACGAAAAACAATGGGAGTTTGAAAATTGTCCATCAAGGCAGAGTTACTGCTCTCCTCAAAAGCATATTCCTGGTTTTAAATGGGTTTAGGGAAGGTACAAATATTGTACAAATCTTTTATAAGATCAGTACGTGATTAGCACAGTGAGTGATGCAGGTTATTTCTGTACTGTTGCTACTCAGGATTCTTTCAGAGATCTATATATATTTGTAAACAGGAAGACAAGATTCCTCATCAGCAATTTCTCATTCTATATAAAACTTATTCTGTAGCATATATAATTGGTGGATGCGCAGACCTGCTACGAATGGCCAACAAGAAAGACTGCAGAAAATCAAAAATTGGTGATAAAAAGTGTTGTAGGACTGCACCCTGACCCTAGATTTGAGTATCTGAGTATAGTGTAGTATCTCACATGACCATCCTGTAGAATGACATGATCTTCACTGTGTTCCTTCCCAGCAGAGGAAAGACACTCTCTGGTGACCTTCAAAGCCTTGTCCCTGAGTGGCAGGTCATATATATTGCATAGCTTCGATTAACTACGCTTGAAGGTCTCATAAGGACCCAATAATGAAAAGAAAAGCCAGGGATAGGCAGCAAGTTATACAGCATTTGGAAAAATGGAAACTCTTAGGCTATAGATAGTTGATCATTTTTCTTCCTGAAAGAGTAAGAATATATATAAGAATAAATTACTCTCATCACACTTTTAATAAGATGATAGAATTAATTCATTGTGCAGTCATCCTTTTGTTTTTCTTACACCCTGAGCTATTTCTGAGAGCCTTTAAAAGTCAAGAAGTCTATAAGATGGTTTCAGCATGTTAAATAATCCAAAGGAAAAACCTGAAAGACAACTGAATGTGTCAGCTAAACAGTTTAAGCTCTCCAGCTTTAGTCTCTATAGGCAGCAATTACATTTCGAAGGAAAATGTTTTACAATTGTAATTACACATAATAGGAGGAATGTATTTTTTCCCTTTATCCTACTCCCATGGTGAGTCAATTTAATTTTTAAATACAAGAGACATAATTGATTTTAGCCCTAGATTAGTACTGAAAATGATCTATATGTGCTCTCACTAATGGAACAAGAGAATTGGCATTCCTCGGGGACCTTAACCCAACCCCGTTCATGGCAACAATTATTAGACCCTGACAGGTTAGCTACTAGGAAGAGGGGGGCATAGAGTACCCTGCTGATTAACAATCTAGTGAAATAATTAATGTTATGCTCTTCTCATTTAATTACGGATTATTCACAAATATATTATTATTAGAGACCACAAAGGGAAGTGGCTGTGCAGAGTTTTGACTTCATCTGTGCTGCTTATAAGGCCTTTTGTAAAGGGTTTAGGGAAGCCTCTTGCTTTGATTTGTTTCTGAGCATATTTTAAACAAATGGGGAGCTTTTACAATTTCATTAAGTCCTGATTCAGCAGCCACGGAAATAAAAAAATTCACACTGATATCAGTAGAATTATATCAGGCTTAAAAGTACTATATCAAGACTAGCTCAATATGTTAGTGTAATGGGTGAACAATCAGCAGCAATGCGCCTTGTTCAGTTTCTAATACTTTTTTTTCCTGTGTGTCATAATAGTTTATATCAATCAAAACATGTCCTTTTACAGGCTGATATGAATAACAAGAATAGGCACAGGACTTTACACTCTAAGTGTATTTTTTTTTCATCTCCAATACCCTCAGTAATTTTAGACGTCAAGTAGTTTATTTTAAATAAAATGAAAGTGAAGTGAATGGGAAAATGTTTGTGGCATCTGGGAAATGCCAGCCCCTGTGGTTCACTGACCAGCCAGATTATTTATGGGTAATTTGGCTCACCTATAATTTCAAGTGACATACATACATGGGCATATAGACTAAACTACCTTGCTTTAATAACAAAAATGTGCTTTGCTCTGCTGAATATTTGTCTGTTTTCTGGAAAATAGGATCTCCCAAATCTCACATAAGTTGCAGTTCTGTTAGTTTCCAGGTGGATGAATCCTGGGTTTCAAATTTGTTTTATATTCTTTACCAAATTTGCACAAAGACTTAGATATGTCATGGTGAGAAAAAAAGCACAACAAAACCAGACTTTCAAACAGGGGATTTCAGAGTCAGACTCATTGCTATGAGCACTTGGTATTTGTAGTGACAATGCAATTGTGTTGTAGATCTTCAATCCTTTCCACCCTCCAGAAAATAAGAACGGAAAAAGAGACTCTGAAGAAGGTGAACTGCAGGTTTTCTGACTAAAGTGTGTGGTCAGGATGTTCTAGTGACTCTTGTTTCTTGCCATGCAGGATTTTGTGTAAACAAATTATTGCCGAGTCCTGCTGACTCCAGGCTAGACAGGGCACTAACTCACTTTCAGCCTGGAACTTTTAGGCTCTATCCTGACTCCTTTCTCTGTGTATCCTTTTTATCCTTGACTTGCAGCTGCTGCTTGAGTTTTTAATGGCGAATATTGGCACTGTTATGGGCATTTAGTGAACAATGCAGGTAATAGTGCAAATCTTCATTCCTCCAGAGGGGTAAAACTCATCTGGGAAGCATCAAAATGTTGAGTAGAGCAGCTCAAGAGAGAGCAAACTGACTTGGCCACGACGCACTAGAGCCAATGTTGAGGATGTTCCTGCTCATTGCAATGGAGGGTAGAGCAGATAACCTCTAAAGGTCCCCTCCAACCCAAACCTTTCTATGATCTTGTGATTTCACGAATATATCAGCAAGTACCACCCTTCAGAGGCATTCTGCATTATCAGCAAGAACATATATGCAAAGCAAGTGTCATGTTTTAAAGGAGTAAATAAAACTGCTTTACACCAAAGGCCACATCTAAGAATCCCTTTGATTAGTCCTCACGTGAAAACTCTGCAAGAGCAGGACAATGTGCTGCAAGCATATCTTGAGGTATCTGGCAGCCAAAAGGGCTACATGTGGCGCTTGCATTCAGCAATATTTTGTACATCTTCTACGACTTTACAATTGCAAATTTGTGCCATGTCTAGTAAAGATCAGTCCCAGTCTTATTAAAACCAATATAAATCACATGACCTGGTCTAGCCTGGAATATGAAAAACATTGTTTCTAGAAAAAAAGAACCAAAGTACTGTTCTGACCTGTGTGCAGAAGAAATTTGGGAGTTTAAACAGCAACATAAAGCTCACCCCAATGTAACAATATAAGATAGCTGCAATGAACTGTTGTCCTTGGTGTCTGTCTAGCTGTCCTCATCTCTTCAGGATTACTACAACACTAGTGCAGCTTTGCTCATTTTGGACTGGACCCAATCACATTTGACCTCCTCAGAGCACAGGACAAACAGATAAATGCCGTCTTCAGAAAAGCCAGCAGTGTAGATAACATTTTACTGTCACTGTGTAAGACTACACAATATTGACAACGGACAGTTCAGTGGTACGGCCTTACAGCATTTTGAAGTCTGTTGAGGAATATTGACTGCTGACCCATTATACTCAAACTTTGTCCTCTCAACATGCATTCTAATTGGAGACAAGCAGCTCCATAGCAAAC
This sequence comes from Origma solitaria, assembly GCA_013397895.1. Lineage (NCBI taxonomy): Eukaryota > Metazoa > Chordata > Aves > Passeriformes > Acanthizidae > Origma > Origma solitaria. Next base: position 605,395 of record VZRL01005859.1, read on the forward strand.
ATAGCAGCCAACACGTTAAACTCAGCAGGAGCCTATGGACACACTAAAAGTTAATTGGATAGCACTGTGTCAGCTGTTGGTAAAATTCTACATCGGTCATGCGTAGCTTTGCCTTGAAAAATAGGGCAATGAGGTGTGTGCAATTGGCATTTCCTAGCTTGAGCTGTAAGATGTAGGACATGGTACATAAAAGGTAGGACATGGATTCAACTAGGAGGGAAATTTCCCAGCACACAAATATTTCCCAAAGAAATGTGGAGGTGTCAAGTGTGGGACAATTTAAGCTAGAATTTGTTCTGCTGAAAGAAATGAGAGATTGAGTGCTGGGTTTTGTTTAATATTTTCTCCTCTTTCGGAGCTTGTTTCCTTTCATATAAATGGGGAGGCATTTTCTCCTGTGAGACCACTCTGCTGCCTGCCCTTCACAGCAGTGCCCAGCAATATGACAGGAGGCAATGGAAGAAACTGATGCACAGGAAGTTCCACCTGAACATGAGGAAGAACTTCTTAACTGTGCAGTGACCGAGCCACTGGGTCAGATTTTCCAGAGAAGCTGTGGAGTCTCCCTCATTGGAGATATTCCAGAACTTGCTGGACACAATCCTGTGCCATGTGCTCTAGGGTGACCCTGCAGGAGCAGGGACATGGGACCAGCTGACCCACTGTGGCCCCTTCCAGCCTTGCCCATTCTGCCATTCTGTGATCAGCTACCCCAAATGGTCATGCCCTGAGTGCCCCTCTCCTGACATTGTTAGTGATTTCATCTTGAAGGGACGTGAACGTGGTGCTCTGCCTGAAGCATTGCTCACTGGGACACCCCTTCTATTCCCATGGGACAGGAAATGTGAGCCTTCTCAGATGGACTCACAGATTCAGCCCCACACCCTCCCTGCAAACTTTCACTCAAAACTGAACGGTTCACAATAGTGTATGTATGGGGAAGAACAGGTGCTGTTTATTCCTACATTTGCATTTGCACGCATATCCTTACTATCTTACTCTCCAGATAAATGTGATCTTTCTGTGGCATGTCAGGGCCGACCAGCAGAGTGCAGCAACCATTTGAGAAGAAGGGTTTATACATTACTCTTTTTAGCACGTGCCTGGACAAAGAGGAGGCCCCTGAAGGCAGATTTCAAGCCCAGATGTGCACACATGCCAGTTACCAGGACTAGAAATTCCTCAGTGAAGCACTTCCAGAAGGCTGCTACAGAAAAGAAAAAAATTGGTTTTCATACTTAATTCTGTGTTAATCAGTCTAAACCAGGGGAAAAAAAAAGTGAGCAGATGATCATGCAGAACCTGAGAAAACAGATGCTAAATGCAATTTTTTTAATATACAAATAGCAATTAAAAGGTCTGAGTATCCTACTGTGAGCTCTGCATTACATGGACATTTTTCATCCATTTATTTATGATCCGGATAATGATGGAGCATAACCTTTCACAGTTTCAACATGTAGAGACTCCTAGAAGATCAGGGAGGCTCTCCTGCTGGAATGATGGCACAGGATGGCTCCTGACTGTGGCATTCCAAGTTGGACACACCAAAAGTAGAAGTAAAAAAGGATGTTGAAAATGTTGCCAAGCCAGGGATCCCAGACAACGCATAGTAAACAGCAAAGATAAAGTTGGTTAAAATGAAGTGGGCTACTGACTAAAAGACCAAAAGACAACTGTCCCTCCTTTTAAGAAATCATCTTGTTCAGTTTTTAAGCTGAAGTGCAAAGCTGAGCGATAGCAAAGTGACTGGTTTGAAGAGTGATTCAGATAAATGCACCCCACATGATTTCCCAGAGGGTTTGAATGTATTGTGAGAAAGATGGAATTCACTCTTCTCAGTTCCACAGATTTACCTGGACATGACATAGAGTACTGTAGGCAGGCCATAAAATTAAAAGCACCATCTTCCCTCATATTTGCTTAATGATTTAGCTTGCTGCAATTTTAACAACCGGAAGGAATTATAGATGAGGTTTTCGGCATATTATGACAAAGCTGAAGCCATTCAACAATTCCCAGTGCATCTTATGAATCAATTTGTGTGGAATGCTGGATAAAAGGGTGGACAATACTAGGACTTCCAGCACTTAAAATGCAGCCTTTGAAATATAGGTAAGAAAAATAATTGTTTGGTGTAAAAGATCTAGTACACATTGTGGTACCCAGGATTCACCTTTCAGATGTGGGTATTTATTATGGAAACAGCTATTGGGTAGAGAAAGCTCTCAGATCATAAAGCAGCAGGTGTGAAAGAGTTCAAACCTCTAGACTCTTTATCCTCCCCTTTCTCATTAAATTAGATTGCTTCCATATACTTAGTGGTGTAAATATCAGTTTTTCAACTAAATTTGTAGTTGAATTTGGTCAGAACCTTTCTGAGGTGTTTAGGTTCCAAGTACTTGGACTGATTTTAATTCTTGTCATCCCTATCCAACCACAGACTTGTAAATTTTCATCCTGCTTCCCTCTACTCGATCCTAGCTCCACAGGAGAGTTTCATGGCAGACTTTTCACTTTGCTCCTTCTTGGAAACAGCTCCTTCTTCTGTAACATGCAAAACTGGGTACAGATAATAGGTGAATGCTGGGCTGACCTCAAGGTCATACCTCCAGAAGCACACACACACTGCCAGGAGCCTCCAAAGGAGGTTCTCTCACTGGTTTTAGTGCTTTGTATTCTTGTCTGTCACATTAATAGATCTAGTCTTGCATTTTTGGACCTGGAGGGGTATAGTGCCACCCTCAAGTCAAAAATCCCAAAACGACCCCCATAGTGGCAATTTATTGAGCGCAGTCCTGCAGAGGAAGACTTGTGCGTAATGGCTAGTGAACAGCTCATGGGCCAACTGTGCACAGAAAGCCAAATGTATCCTGGACTGCATCTAAGGCAGTATGGACAGCAGGTCTAAGGAGATGATTTTCCCACTTTGCTCCTGTGAAACCCCACCTGGAGTGACGTGTTCAGATCTGGTGCCCCCAACACAAGAAGGACATGGAATTATTGGAGCAAGCCCTGCTGAGGAAGTCATAAAGTTGATAAGAGAACTGGAGAATCTCCTTTACAAAGACAGGCTGAGAAAGTTGGGGCTGCTCAGCCTGGAGAAGACACATGGAGACCTCACAACACCTTCCAGTATGTGAAGGGGACCTACAGGGAAGCTGGGCAGGGACTCTTCATCAGGAACTGCAGTGACAGGAAAAGGACTAAAGGTGTTAAATTGAAAGAGGAGAAATTTAGGTTAGATATTAGGAAAAATGCCTTTACCGTGAGTGTGGTGAGACACTGGCACAGGTTTCCCAGAGAAGCTGTGGCTGCCCCATCCCTGGAAGTGGCCAAGGCCAGGCTGGATGGGGCTTGGAGCAGCCTGGTCTGGTGGAGGGTGTCCCTGTCCATGGTGGGGGGTGGAAGGGAAGGAGTTAAGGTCCCCTCCAATCAAACCATTCTGTGATTCTACTAGTCAAGAACCCTTGTGAGAGTTTGATTTAGAGCTATTTGCCTAGGATACTTATCTATTTAACACTACATATTTACTTAGGATACAAAAGCCTTTATCTGAGATTCAGTGGAGCCCTACTGAATTGTGACCCATCAAGTGACTTTCAATTATTCTCTGCCTGGATCTATTGAAAATATTTTGTGGTCACATCACCTTACCTAGTGATTATCTGTTCAGTTGATTGCTAAGTAGAACTGCATTCTGTTTGCTCATTGATGATTTTTAATTATAATCTGAACTCTGTCATGGGCTCTAATCAATAAAGTGCCGGGAAACCTCGGAAGCTGAAAGAGGGAGAAATAATCATTAGATGTTATTAAAGTGATGGCCAATAGAAGCACAATTCTTTGTACAATGTCCAATGTTTCAAGTGCTTATTGATTTGCTTTTATAACAATTATACTGCACTCAGGAAAGCTGGGAAGTTAGAGGAGGAAGGAGAAAAGTCAAGAGAAAAAAACCGACAGATCTGCAGCAGTTATACATGTCTCAGAAGACACAAGTATAGAATATGCCCACTTAGATGACAATCTGTTCTCCTAAACCTTTATAAAGGAGCCATGCTTTCTGAATGCGTTTTCTTTCATCTTTCATGTTAAATATTTTAATACTGCCATTGCCTACCGTGGGCCTACAAAACACAGTGCTAGCCATACCGTGATATCCCCATTCCATGCAATGTGATAATTCTTCAGACAGCTTTAATATGAAAAAAGTGTTCCCCATGCATGATTTATAACAGTTTTATAAGGTGAAGTAATTACATTATCAGATATCCCTGATGTGTTTGAGCAATAAGGCACCTTCATAATAACAGACGACATCTTATAATTACCACAAGGCAATTGCACTCCTGGGGAAAGGAGGAGGTCAAAATACATGTCTTGCCTATACAATGCCCCCAAGGATGTTATTATCAGGATATAAATAAATAAATACAGGGAAAAGAAGAACAAGGAGGAAGAAGCTGATACTGAATAATGTTAAGCTGTCTTATAATGTAATTCAAGATTTATGGGAAAGGGCAAAAGTGTATTTTCATGCTAGGATGCAATATGACAGTTCAGAATATCTAACAGCAATTTTGAATGAGCAGAGCTAATCACAGAAGTTGACCCATCTCCTCAGAAATCTCCTTGGCCAATCAAAGCCATTTGGTAAAAAATCAGACTGGACTGAGAAATACATTAAATATGCAACACTCTTTTATTGTTCACAGAACTGTTGCAGTATATATTTCTAAGTGATTTAGCATGTTTGTGATTCTTATTTCAAGGTTTCTGCCTCCTCCCAAACGTTCTTATAGGCCTGCTAATGGAATCCTGGAAACTAACAGTGTCTTGGGCTGCATCCAAAGGAGCGTGGGCAGCGGGTCAAGGAAGGGGAATCTGCCCCTGTGCTCCATTCTCATGAGACCTCACCGCCAGAGCTGCCTCCAGCTCTGGGGCCCCCAACAGCAGAAGGACATGGAGCAGCTGGAGTGAATCCAGAGGAAATCACAAAGATGCTCCAGGGCTGGAGCCCCTCTGCTCTGGAGCCAGGCTGGCACAGCTGGGGCTGTTCCCCTGCACAAGAGAAGGCTCCAGGGAGAGCTCCGAGCCCCTGGCAGGGCCTGAAGGGCTCCAGGAGAGCTGCAGAGGGACTGGGGACAAGGCATGGAGGGACAGGTCAAGAGGGAATGCTCTTAACCTGAAGGAGGGCTGGTTTACATTTGATATTAGGAAGAAATTCTTGGCTATGAGGGTGCTGAGGTCCTGGCAAAGGTTGGCCAGAGAAGATGTGGCTGCCCCATCGCTGAGGGTAGGTTGGCGAGGTTGGATGGGGCTTGGAGCAACCTGGGACAGTGGAAGGTGTCCCTGCCCAAGGCAAGGGGTTGGAATGAGATGATCTTTGAGATCCTTTCCAACCTAAACCTGTGATTCTGTGCTCTGATAAACCCACAAGTTTTATTTTCTGTTTCCTTTCAGAAAGCAAGGGGGGAAACAAAGCCTTTCTGTCATCAGAATCTTGTTTGTTATTTGTTTTAGAATATTTGCCGTATTTTTTGTGCAAATTCTGATTAACCGGATCTCTGGTATGTGTTATCCTCAGAGCTCCACTCCCTTACCCTCCATTCATGCTTTTAAGATATTTTTATTTTCATGGAAGGCCTAAAAAATTTAAGCCAGTGACTAATCTGATGGGCAACCAGATAGGCAATCTTTATGTATGTTGAGAGAGGTTCCAGCATCTGTTGATGGGAATTAACAAGACAATGTTCCCAAACTCTTTCCAGGAGGAACAGATCAGAAGATAAACACAGATTATGGTGTGGGAAGGCAGTGCAGCACTGCAAGAGGTTACACAAATTTAAATACTCAAAAGATTCAATTTATTTTCCTCTATCATTCCACATGCTTCTGGTTGAACACAGGACATGGAAATCAATTTATGTGCCTTTCCCACCCAAAAGTTGCTTGGTATTTTTTTCTCAGCTCAAAAGGATTACATGTCTTATGTTGCTGTTTCCATTTTACAATTAAACTGAAGTGCTTAATCAAAGAAAATCATGTCTCAGCAGGAAGCCAGAAGTGGGTAAATAGGCTGGAGGGGGCAGGGAGAATACATAGCATTACCTAGCAGTGCATGTGGCTCAAACATTACCCAAATAATCAGTAAATCAAAGAGGCTTTGTCTCCTGTACTGCATCAGGCAGAGCAGACCATTAACTTACTCACAGTGACAAATGGGGATAGATGGATTTCAGTTTCAGGTTTCATTCCTGAGGTGCATTTCACAGTACTCTCCAGAGCTTCACAATGTGCTTTGTTTCCCATCAGAACTTCCCTGACAACTGCTACTAAAGCTATTTATGCTTTGGGAGCTTTAAGGTGGAGGCAGTTTTGCCGGGTTCCTGCACGGCATCAGACCTGCAGCACAATGCATGACCAGTCAGAGGTGCCATAGCAAATCTTGGGAATTCTTCTGAGAACACATGAAACTTGTTTGGTACAGACAGGGTGGCAATTGTAGAGTGTCTGTTCATCCAATTCTCGTTCCTTCTACCTTCTTCTTTTGTTAATCCTTCTTCTGTCTCCTTTTTTTTTTTTTTTTTTTTTTTTTTTTTTTCAATCTTCTCCAGCNTTTTAATCCTTTTTCTTGCTTCTTTTTTTTTTTTTTTTTGCTCCTTTCTTTATGCCTCTTCTTTTCCCCCTCAGTTCTCCCAACATCTTCCTTTTTTTTTTTTTTTAAATTTGTCTTTGTCAGAAAACATCCCTACACTTTAGTATAAACAAACATATTTACCAAAACAAAATTCTTTCTGGAGTGCATAGAGTACTCTCTAATCTGATTTTAATTACTGTGTTCTAGTGGTATGATTCAACCTGTTGGTTAAAGTGCATAAATTTAGAGATTGCCATGTAGATAACTAAATGTGACCTCAGTGTGTGCATATTCATTGGGGACAGGGACATGAGTCAGCAGCTTTGGCACAAAAACTGAATGTTCTTTGAGATTCTTAAGGCATCCTTCGTGATCTCCAGCTGACCAAAAGTACCCTGTAGATCCTGAGTAATACGTGCCATGGATAACTTGGGGCTCAACATGTTTGGAATGGCAGTCAGTGCCATGTGTAGGACAGAATCAAGACCCAAGGTGCTCAGTGGGTGCAGAGATCAAGACAACTTGAGCTAAAGAAGACAATCATCTGCATTTAGTCAGCTGAATGTCTCTACTGTCTGCAATAACTAGATTTCAAATGGCTACAGTGGAAGTGATGTCAGAAGCATGTTTGTGAAAACCTATATTCAGCCTTCTAAATTTTGTATCCTAGTCTGTCGGTTGAATCCCAAATTTTTTGCCTCCTAAAACTAGGATTAAACTTCATGAGCAGTGTACATGCCACAAAGAAAGACAAATGAAGCAAAGGACTTCTGTTGATATTGCCTAACTTTTCCAGCAAACTGGCAGATATGTACAAACAGTAGAGATTTGCACAGGCGTAAACAGGAAAATTGCATTTTTTTTTCCAACCACCAATACTTCCAAGCCTCTGTTAAGCATTTATAACTATTTACCCATCAGTAATTTTTTTGTTTGTTTTTTTTTTCACCATCACGTGGACATATGTTTGTTTTTCAAAGGTAACATCTACTTTTTCATCTTTTCTAAAAGGTATTAGTCTTCCATGTACACTTATATATTATGTCTTAATTAGAACTAGAGCCTGTAGAAATACTTTAAGTATTTTTATTAGTTTGAGAAACACAGAGCATACATTATGCTCTGGTTTTATATTTTTTTCTGATTTTTCTAGTTTCTTTGTCTTTTGCATTCTTGAAATAATGTGATCTCAGTACCAGTTCAGTAAAAAAACTATTTCACATTTTCCTTCAGTTTCCTGCAAATTGCAACAAGAACATGCATACACAAAAAGTATAATTCAAACACTAAGTTGACTATATCTATCAATGGGCTTATTTGAGAAAATATTTAGTTCTTTCAGCTGACAAACATTGAGGGACATGGAAATAGTTCGTAAAAACACTAGTGATATAGCAGAAGGAAATCTGTAAGGAAGCTCATAAGACAAAATCCTTCATTGTTAAAGATAACAAATAAGGGTTCAGAGTACACTCACAAAGAAGACAGATGCTGGATTCAATATCTGGTCAAAAAGTTATTTATCAAATCAAAGCCAACATCTTAATGGGTAGAATGTTCTCATTAAACTCTAATAAAAGTCTCAACCATGAGATAAAATCCATAAGACTTTATTTTAATCCTACTAATTCCTGTCAGGAACTTTTGTTATCAGTATCACACACTATTCCCATGACTATTCCAAAAAGAGCCTGAAGTTTCTATGCTCTGCATCCTTTTTTTTTCCCATTAAAATTTATTCTTATTCTTATATTAGAATAATATTACACAAATAAAACATCCAATAAAAATCCCTTTTAAGAATGTTATGTTACTATTAAACATTGCATAAATTTAATATGAATTAGATTCTATTAAATTTAATAGGTTTTGAGTTATTGAGTTTAATTCATTTTCAATAAATTTCAATTAAGCCCAATTTGTTTCAATTTTTTATTAATTCCAGTCACTATCAATTATCTTCAATTAATTTCATCTTGTGCTACATTTTCAGGTAATTCTCCATTACTTTCAATTAGTTTCTATTAATTTCAAGTGGGTTTTGTGTCTGTTAACTGATTTCATAAGAAACAAATGTCCTTCTTTAATGTGGGTCTACGCTATTACTGCTTGTCCTCGTGCCATAAATGGGTAATTCAGAGCCAAACCCTCACGTGAGGATACTGGCATAGTCCCAGCAGTGTCAGTGTAGTATTGTTAAGCAAGAACAGCCAGAAAGATTATGTTTCCCAAGAACTAAAGGATGCCCGGGAACTTAAACCAATATGGATTTCACCTGAATCTTCCATGAGGTCTGGATTTCACCCTAACCTTCCCAAACAAGCATACTAGTTATCCTGCCTTACACCTCTCATTTCTCAGTAACATCGTGAAACAGAAACTTAATGGTCAAGAAAATGTGACTCCTTTCATCCTAAAATAAGACAAGATCACCTTCATTGAGGAAAGTCCAGTGATTATACATCTCCAAGCCTTATTATCCACATTGACTGCCTCCGCTTATTACACTGAACACTAAGACATTTAGTTAAGATGTAGGCTTTAGCAGAATAGGAATGTGAAAGCAGGTCAGATAATCATCAATTCAAACATCTATTGTTTGGTAACTAGCTTGATTTCCATGAAGGACAGATGAAAGATAAGGGAATGTTTCCAGTTCAGTTCTCAGTTTAAGCTTGTGATGACTATAATTAAAACTCTCAGTATTCTAAGTACACAGTTGTTTTGAGTAAAAACAATTATGATGGGAAAGCTCGTGAGGTAGAACAGCATATAAATATTCTTTGAGAGCATGGATGAAGAGATGGAGTTTCACAGAATAATGGAATCACGGTTGGGGTTGAAAAGGGCATTAAAGATCATGTAGTCCAACCCCCCTCCAATGAACAGGGACATCTTCAACTAGATTAGGTTCTTCAGAACCTTGTCTAACCTCACCTTCTATGTTTCCAGGGATGGGAGATCCATTACCTCTCTGGACAACCTCTGCCAAGGTTTCATATTGTAGAAATCTAACCTAACTCTACTCTCCTTTAGGTTAAAACTCACTGCAACAGAGTCTGTCCCCACCTTTCTGTTTGTACAATTGTACTGATTTATTTACTGTCAAAGCCTTAGTTACCTCCAAGCAAGCTCTGCAAAGTGAGGCAATCATCTTGCAATTGCACCAGGATCACCCACAACAAACTTTTAGTTTTATGATATCAAAATTAAAGTTAAATAATCTCTTTAGCATTTCTCCACAATAAAATTAATGAGAGATACCAGTAGGTTTTGTACTCTAGAAATGAAATCTTCACATCATTCAAAAGGGAGGGAAAACTATAATGCAGTTTAGCTGGAATACATCTCTGTCTCCTCAGATTGGTTTGAGCCTCTTCTCTCCTATACGCCATCTCAGGTGTAAAGTGTACCAGACAGCAAAATCTGAGGGAAGAGCCAAGGCTGGTGGGAATCATTGGAGGCTTCACATTTTCCATCACTGAACTCTTGGGGAATGCCCTGAAGCACAAACAGCCCAAGATTTTCATGTTCAAACCTCTGTGTTTATTTTAGTCCAGTATTATGTATCCAGAAAGCTGAAACTCAAAAGGCCTCTTTGAGCACAATGTGCCTGACCATGTTTTACAGACTTGGTAACACATATACAGGGAGGGATGGTTATTTACTCTCAACAAGCCTATAAGCAAAACACACCTGGAGCTAGGAAGCAATTTCACTCCGCAGCCATAAAATTACGCAGTTTATTAAAGTCACTGACTTTAATTCTCACCTCCTGCAAAACTACTGTCAGCTACAGATTTCTTGGTGAACCACTCCAAAACAGTCCAACCTTTTCCACCTTGTAGCAGAACTTGCAAGAGACGCACAAATACAAGTCCCTTTTCAGCAGCCAAAAATGTGAGTGATAGAAGCACTTTTCTGGATTAGTATATTCAACCAAGATAATAACAGTTTTGCTTGTGCAGATCAGTGCTCAAAATAAGTTACCACATTCAGACCAACTAGGTAGAAATATCTCATCCCTCTTTTCTAAAAGCTTTTCCTTTGCTTGGTTACTTTCCATGATTATTTCAGAATGCACAGATGTCAAGGATGGAGAAGACTGCAAAATAATTACAGGTATGTATTGGAAATTTGCCTTTCCTTCCAGCTTAATTTATTACATTGGACTGCTACTGAGAAATTGGAGAATGAACCTGAAATCACAGGCAAGAATTCTGCTTTTGAAAATGTTTCTATCAGAAACAAAATAAATCAAACTAAACAAATATAGAAAGATGTTCAATAAACATTAAACTTAGAAAAGGAAAGATAGCATGTTATCCACTGCTGTGTCAGCTGACAGTCAGGAAGCTGGTGGTTTTTATTGAATATACACTGCTTTGGAAAAATGTATATCCATTTGCATTATAAAAGCTCATCTACAAATGTACTTTGGGTTTAAAATCCCATATGTTGGCTGCCTTACTAATATTGGTTCAAGCAAATTATGGCTTGGCTTCACTAAATGCACATATCTATTTCAGTTAGAGTGTTCTAATTTGGCAACAAATACTGTATTATTTATTCTGTGGCACAGATCAGGTTATATAAAATTAATGGCTGAACTTCATTCATATGGACTGAATTAAAATGTGTTGGTCAGAATGGAAATGAAGGGGAGAGAAAAAAAGAAACCTGGATTTGATTATATTTATGTCTGTTCCAGTATCAGCACAGCACAGTGATGAACAAGTGCTGGATGCAGCTAAACACATACTAATTTTAAAAAAACATTTAAAAGCACTGGCATAGTTTTTGCTTGTGGACATTTTAATTTGCAACATATTGGGTTTTGCAGGTACTAATTTAATATGGATTTATTTAAAAATGCCCAAAAATATTTATGGATTTTAAATATCACTGATTTGCTTTGGTTTTCAGGTATACAAGTTTCAGGCAAATATATTCTGGATGCCCTAAAATATTCTGGATGTTGCTTCTGTCTATAAAAAAGGGTTCTTGTGTTATCTTATCCATGTGCATAGTTCAGAGCCTCCTGAAATGCTATTCTAACCAGCTCTGCCCAGTAGCAGCACTCTTTCCCTGTGAAGATTCTGGGATATCATGGACAAGAACACCAGAAACACATGAACAGGTTTTACCCTTGGATCTGCTCACTCAAATATTGCCATTCCCAGAATATATTCAGGTTGTTTAGTCTATTGGTTTCACAGTTAAAGAACAACTCAAAAATTGAAGAACAATTTTTTTGGCCAGAGCTCCAAAAAGCAGATGCAATGTTTTCTTTCCAATGTTATTCCCATTCCATTCAGGATTGCTGCTGTTATCACATATCTAAAGAGGTCTTTCCTCCTGCTCCCTGCACGGATTGTGGGCACCCAAAATGTCTCAGGCTCAACCACATTACTACTGCCCTTCATTTTGTGATCTCTGGCTGCTTCTTCAAATAGTGATACACCTGCCTACCCAGCCCCACACCTCCTAACTTTGGTGACTGTATCAAACTCAGATAGACAAGACTCTGTTAAGTTAAAAAAAAAAAAATTAAATTAAATAAAACACACCCTTCAGCTGATGGAAAACACAACAATCCATCTTCTGAACAGGCAACAGCTGGAAGTAAATTGGTATTTGAGCTGACACTCAAATTACTTATTATATGAAATTAAAAATTTTCTCTTCAGTTTTCAAAAATCCCATATTGTTTTATCCACATTATCAGAGAGATTGCAGAGGGGAGCTCCACTCCTCAAAAACTCTAGAAGAAAACTCATGAAAGAAGGAGACAAAGGTTTTTTGGCTACTGGACCACATTGTGATAGTTGCTTCTGGAACACATCAGGGAGACTGTAAACCTCAGCAGTTTCAGAACAAAATGTAAAACATTCTTCCATTGACCTCACTTTCCCACAATAACACTGCATAAAATAACAGAGAAAGGAAAAAAAAAATACACAGTGCTTTATGAGTGCACTTTAATAAATCAATAGGGGGTTTAGATACCGCAGTGGTAGCTGCTGTATAAATACCCAGACAGGAAGATCCTGTCCTGGAAAATTAGAATAGGCAGTTCCTGAACCTGTTATTGTCCAGTTTTGCTTGAAGTAGGAGAAAGTGTTATTTTTTCCCCACTGTCAGAGAAAATACTGTTCTAAATAAATATGTCTCTGTGTCACTGGTGCTGGGTATAGCACACAAGACATTTTTTGTGTTATCTAGTCAAGAGAAGAACTACAACTTGATCATATTTCTGGTTATAAAGAGATACAGAAAAAGCACATCAGAGTTGAAATTAACTTTCATGTCTGCATGTAAGTAATGAAAACACAGGAAAAAAACAAATGGCTTAGACAGAAAAGATGTATTATTTCTGAGTTTCAGAAAAAACTCAGAGATATTCTACACTCTTGGTGATCTCTCTTCTTTTACTGATGTTTTCAACATGTTACATTATTCTCTTCTGAGAGAATACTGTGTATTTAGCTAAATTACCTGGTTTTAGGCTGTAACCTAAGGACTGATCATCACACAAATTCTCCAAAATGAAGCACAGTGAATGCACTGGATTTCTTTACACTGCAATGCTCTGTTTTAGCTTTGAAAAGGAGAGGTGAAATGGATGCCATCTACACAGACACAGAAAAAATAGCCTTTATTAATCTGAGAAGCAGGGATTCCAAGAAGGGACTATTTTAAGGAAAACAGCTGAAGAGAAGCTAATGCAGAATGTGAAACCGGGAGGATATCAGGGTTGCAAAGACGCAGTGCAGAGTGTTATGAGAAGGTCAAAAGCCAATTAAGAGCATGATGGAGCAAGGGTCAGACTTCTTACAACAAAGTGGGTGATAATGTCAGGAAGGTGCTAGGAGGATCCCACTGGAAAATAGCAGAGCAATAATAATAGTATGTGGCTGGGAAAGGAAGCTGTGAAGAATTGAATGTAATTGGAAGTAGAAATAGAGCTTCAGTGGATGAAAGGGGGAAAGAGAAATGAAAATTAGATAGAAGATCTCTAGGAATGGATTGACCAGAGTCTGTCTTTGCAGGCTGAAAGATGAAAGAACAGGAAAAACTAGTCTGGGCCTTAATTGCCACTGTCATAGCTAATGAATTATTAACAAGTAAATTTTGAAATTGAGTAAATTCTTTCTCTGTCTCAGCCAGCTCTCACACTTCTAGCAGTCACCAGTGAAGGGCAAAGCTCTTTTAACAATTCCTTTCCCTTCTGTCATGCAATGGCTGGCAGCACAATGCTTGGATGGTTTCCTTGTTAAAACCACTCCCATGGCTCTTTTGCGTGGAATTCTCCCACTACAAGCCTCCACAATATGATGAATTCTTGATAAAGCCGTGCTAATGAAGTTACTACAGATGATGTTCCAGTACTTCCATGGGTTATCCCAGACTTAAAGGTCACCATCATTACCATGAATTTATTTAAAACTAGTGGAGTAAGCCAAGCTTAATGATATCATGAATTGTGCTAGAGCACAATGCTGGATTTTGTTTTCTTGCTCAGTAAATTTTCTTTCCAGATTATGGTGGAAAAAGGAAGGGACAAGTACTTAGAAGCCCACTTTTAAAACTTCCATCGTTACTTCATTTAAAATTGATGAAAAAAGAACAAATTATTACAATATCCTTGAAATATAACTAGGCACAGCATTTTTCTAATCTTGCCTTATGGGCATCACACAGCCCTCTGTGTTTTGAGCGATACTTCTGCCCACTTTTCCAGCTAGATGAGACAACCACAATTTTCTCATACCTCAAAGAAGGGACATAAATATGTACCTGCCTGGTTTGGAAGGTAGAAGATATGAGACAACAATAATTTCTTCCTCCATGCATTCTAATGCAGTTGTAAGTCCTAAATGTGAGAAATCGTGTCCCAGCCTTTATATCTCCAGCCACAGCTTGGCAATCTGCCCTTCAGGACATAAGGAAATATATATTTATTTTTATTTTCCTAAATAGAGGAGAAATGAAAAGGGGGAAACCACGCAATATTCCCTACCATGATTTTCAGCAATTCCAGAAAAGGTAACTGCTTAACCTAAACACAGAAAATGTTCAGCAAAAGCTAACATCTTCTGTCTACAGTAAATTTTGCTCATTTTAATCAAAAGCATTTTTCATTGGTGAGTTTTTTTCAGCTAACATTTACTGACTATTTTTGGCTTAGCTGTAGGGCTGCATATCCCTGCTGCCATAAGTTTGGTATGGACATTAAATGCGCTTGCAAAATGAGAGAACGCACAGATGTCGCTTAACTGGTCCTTGAGGTGATACAGTCAGAGAAGAGAATTCTGCAGCACCTACTACACAAAGGCAACCAGAATAGACCACGGAAAATATGTACAGCCAGATTAAGAGAATATGTAAAACATGAGGAGGTTCTGGTGGAAGCATAAATACAATTAACCCAGAGTAAGATCAGTACTCGTGGATCAGCAACCACCAGAGGCAGGGATCAGAAGATCTGCTGCTGCTCTGTTTAGCCTGCTGGGATCTGTTGCAGCTCACAAATTCAGTGTGTTTCCTTCAAAAGGGGAGAACACAGCCTGAAGCAGTGGTGGTATTTGGTGATGCTGACCAGAAACAAAGCTTTGCCATTGTCAGCTCCAACTGTTTGGTATTTTGCTTTTCTCCTTGCCAGCTCTGTGAGCAGCTGTTTGCTCTCCTCCCTGGTGTAAATCAGGAGTGGCTTCAGTCAACATGGTGCTGTTTCTCTGTTCATCGTGTGGTAAAGATCTAATACATTCTTCCTCCTGGGAGAGCCAAGTGGAGCCAAGGGTATATGTCGGCCTTGTATTCCTTGCTCTTACAGTAGCATGTAGCTGTTATTAGAGTTTTCATTTTGTTTTGGGTTTTTTTAAGTGAGAAACATGCCCATCTAGATGAAAATAAGGAGGAATCAGCCCTATGTGGTGCATCTTTCCTGTAAGTACAGTAATGTAAAAGTAGTGCAAGAAATAGAGTGGGCAGTCATATTAAGGAATTCTGGATCTAGGAATATGCTTCTTCTGTATCACTCCTGGTATTGATTGCAGCTATGAAAATTAGCTTATGCTGTGACTGAGGTGAAGACTTCTGTGCCCAAAGCCAGGTCTCAGGCCCTTCTGCAAATGGGATAATCAGTCTGACCTCCTCGTAGCCAACTTAAATTCCCGCATCCTGCAGCCCAAGATGAGTTTGCTCAGAAAACTGCCAGTTCTGACATGAAAGGAATACCATATTAAACACTTGTATGCACTGCCACAATGCATGAAAGCATGTTTTCTGATTTGGAAGACTTGAGAAATTTGAGGCTTGAAAGCCATCCTCATTTAAGCTGATTTCATGTCAAGGTATCAAACCCACCCTGACCATTATCACTTGAAAACCAGAACCACTTCAGAAACTTTCCAGGGGCAACCAATTTCTGTCCAGTGTCAACACCCAGTTACAGCTGGGTGACAGGGGTTGTCTCATGCATTAGCAAGTACATATAAATAAACAACCCATGGTAAGGCCATGGGATGAAAATGCAACTGTTGACACTCTTAGCTAACCTTAGTTGGGGGTAACAGAAGTCATGGAATCATAGGATCATTTGGGCTGGAAAAGACCTCTAAGGTCATCTACCCCATCAGTCCCAGCACTGCCAAGTCCAGCACTAAACCATGCCCCCAAATGTCACATCAACGCATCTTTGAAATCCCCCCAGGGGTGGGGACTCCACCACTGCCCTGGGCAGCCTGGACGAGGGCAGGAAAACCCTTTTGCTGAAGAAATTTTTCCCAGTCCAATCCAATCCAATCTAAACCTCCCCCAGGGCCACTAGAGGCTGTTTCCTCTCCTCCTGTCCCTGTTCCCTGAGAGCCGAGCCCGACCTCCCCCTGGCTGCTCCCTCCCCTCTGCACAGGGAGTTGTACAGAGCCACAAGGTCCCCTCTGAGTCTCCTTTTCTCCAGGCTGAGCCCTTTCCCAGCTCCCTCAGCTGCTCCTCATCAGACCTTAGTGTGCCCCAGCAGACCTGGGTGTAGGTGACATGGACTGTCTCTTTCTCTGTCACAGACAGTCCATGTGTGCACCTGCCTCTTTCCTGACCCCTCTCAGAGGACAGGGATGGCAGCAGTAGTCAGGTGGCTGTGTGGAGCAGACGAGAAGGTACGGCTGTCCCAGACATGGCCACTCCTGCCCAGAGTAACCACTGGTGCTGCAGACACCTCAGCTGTCACTGGGCTGGGGACACTTGATGTTCCCCCCAGGCAAGACCACGTAGTAAAGAAATCCACCACTATCAGGACAGCACCATCCTTGTTTGGCAGATTTAAAAGCCATTCCTGCATGGAGTATGTTGTCACAGGTTGAGTGGTGCAGAAAATTTCTCCTTTTAGGAATGTTGAAGAGATAAGGAGACAAGAAGTGGGAGCACATAACTTATTTTTGCAGTGGGGAGAATTTAGCAGATGGTTTCCCCATGAGCCACACTGTACCCACTGTTCTTCACAGTATCCACATGTAATCTGAAAAAGGAACAGCACTTGCAGGTGTTAAAAATTATACAGGGCAGTCAAATCTAATACTGACTGCAAAGAGTCACAGAATTATCTTGTGGTACTGTCTAAAAGGATAATATAATGGTTCAGAAAATTTAATTTCTACAAATGCAAAGTAACATACATGTGGAAAAATAACCCTAACTATACATATGCATTGATGGCTCCAAATAAGATTTGTATCACTGTATTTCATTTATGTATTCTTAATGGAATATACTCTGACATTGTCTTGCAAAGAATGTAGTAGAACTGGAAGATGTAGAAAGAGGGTGACAAATGCAATCAAAGGCATAAAACACCCACTAGAAAATGAAAATAAACTGTTGTGGTGGATATAATAGAAATCTATTGAATCAGGAATGGTGTGAAAAAAGTAAGGAGGGGAAATAATTCACTTTTTCACAGTACAACATCTTCAAGGCTCCAAAGGAAATGGTTAAGCAGAAAATTTAAAAGGTGGACTTTCTTTTTTGTTTCTTTTGCTTTGTTTTTGTTTTGTTTCTCTGGGTTTTTTTAGTTTGTTTTTCTTGTTTTGGTTTTGGTTTCATTTAGGTTTCTTTCTACGCTGCACATTGAACTGTGAACCTTTGCACAGAAAGAAAAAATTATCCACAGGTTCAAAGAAGAGATTAGACATCCATGGAAATCCACAGATCGAGCTGCTATTAAATACAGCAGCCCATCTGTGGCCTCCGGTTCAGCGTTCCCTGTAATAATTACTGCTGGAAAGTTGTCCCAGGGGGATCACAATGCCCTTTTCACACACCCCAGGCTTTTTTACACTCTTCTGGGCATCTGTTGTAGCTACTATGGAAACAACATCCTGATAAATATCTGTCCTGATCCAGTATCTTACATCTCTATGTTGTTGGGGAAAAAAAAGCTATGAAAACCCCTTACTAGATTAGTAAGATTAGTATATTAATTTAACCTGGATCCTGCTGTTTGGCTTCTTGCAGAAATCATCTGGGCCCACAAAAATTCTTTGACCAATTGTAAATACAATTTGCATAAATGATCATGTTAATTTGCATATAGTTGCTTCCTTTGCTCTATTCCCTCAGGGACTTACAATCTGTTCCCTCTGCAGAGAGTTTGGGATTGCCTTGTACCTCTGAATTTTATATTTTCACTTCCTTTCCTTTTTCCTCTTACTCATTTCTTACATTTTATCATACTTCTTTTCAGGCTGAGCTGAGTCCCCAGCTCACCATAGGTCTGCCTTGCCTTATGTCTCTTTACTCTTACCAAGAAAATTCACTATTCTTTTTGATGGATATCTAAATAGTCCCTACAATGTGTAATCACATCAAAAGAAAAGATTAAGAACTTTTTATCCTTTTGATGTACATTCGGCTTCCTCTAACTCAAAACTGTAAAATATTTACAGACAATGTGAGAAACTGTTTGGTGTAAGGCAAATATACTCTTGCTTATTGCAGCCCTCCATTTTTTGAATTGTGCTAAAATGGCCCAAATTGTAACTTTCAGGAGAATGAGATTGGCAGGCACTTTAGGTAATTTAAGCCACCTCTCTCCCTCGAAAATCAAACTTCCTAATTCAAGCAGAAAAAAAGTGCAAACCCAACCCTGTATTTTATTTCCTTTTAGTGAGAAAAATTTAAAAAGAAAATGTCTTTCTGAAAAACTTAGTATCTTTATTCCAATTCTTAATCCAGCTCTCAAGTAAAACAAGATAAAGAATATTTTTATTATGAATAAAAGGGTCTTTACTGGTCTGCTGCTCACTGCCCATAGATGGCTGAGGAGAATCAGAGGGCACACCTGCCTTTTCTCCATCAAGGTGTGGCTGGATTTGTGACTGCTTCTTGTCTTCTGCTCAACATTATTTTAGATCTGCAATAACAAGATTATAGAAGATGTCTTAAAAATATGATAAAATCCCATAAAAAGCTGAATTTCAGACCAAAAATCTTTAAAATTTAATCTGCCAATGCTTTCTTGCTCCACAGCACTATTAAGAAGCACTCACCAGGTTACAGAGATACCAAACCTCTTGTGAAGATTAAAACCTCCTGTCAGACAAGACTGCTCTGGATCACTGCAGCTATTTTCTGATCATCACACACCCATCACAGAGGAGATAAAGTAATTTATAGGCTGAATACAATTAAAGGGCACTTCAGCCATAGGAATACAACCTTCCTGGCCTCTTTGCTAATGTGAAATTATGTAGTTCATGTGATTTTCATACTCTACTAAAATTTGTCTGAGGGATATTATGTGAGGCTGTAATGGAGGGATGGACTTTAATTAAAGGATTGTTCTAGTGTTCCCATTCATTCCCTCCCAGTGACACCAGACACGGGGTTGATTTTCTGTTGCTTCATAGGGTGTGCAAATGTCTCCTGTGAGATATCCCTCTGTGAATGAGCACCTCATGGAGTGCCCACCCAGAAGAATTTGCCCTGCCACATGCAGGTATTCAAACACTAGCATTGGGATGTGAGCAGGGGTCCCTGGCATGACACATGCAACAGAGTGAGATGGGATCCACCTCACAGGCAGCACAAGTGAAGCATGAAGCCACTGATCCCACAAGTCTATGCAAATGCATGGAGCAAATCCGATTTGGCTAATAGCCAGCCGAACATTTTAACCACCAGGCAGCCCTTTCTCTCCCATTAGAGGGTACAGTCATCACCTCTGCAAACTTAGAGTATCACTAAAAAGAGACCAGCTGAGCTTCCCTTCTGTTTCCCCGAGATGTGTGATGCTGTGAAAATACTACAGGCAGTGTGAGCTGGTGCACGAACAGCACCATGGATTAAAGTGCGGCATTCTTTTCAGTCCTTGTGCTGGAAGCCATCGCATAAAGAGGAAACCAACAATGATAAATGGGCTCACTCTGTGTAAATCACTGTGGCAGAGGGAGAGAATATTAAAATGTGGTTGTATTTTGGGATAGCGTGGCCCAAATGGGACAATGTCTGGTCAGGTACAGTACCAGCCGCGTGAACCACAGTCTCATTTCCAGGTCATCTCCAAGTTGCGCTGCATATCTTCTGTGGGGTGTTATTAGTTCATGATAATCACGCTCTCTGCAGTTCCTTTACTGCTATTATAAAAATGCTTTTATGTTGGGTAGGTGTGTTATTTATTACGTGCTAGGAGGAAATGAAGTTGGTAGTTCTGAATGTTGAACAGCAGTTGGAGCTGAGCTGCACAGTTCCCGGTCCCAAAGAACTTTGTCTCCTGTTTCATAATAATAATAGTGATTTATCCCCTGTGTTATTAAGCCATTTGAAAGACTCCATGCAGATCTTGGGGCCAGCATTTTATTCCTATCGTCTAAACTGAATTTATAATAGTAAGGAATTACTTCTTTTTTTTCCTTTCTTTCTTTTCTGATTTTTTTCTCTTTTTCTTTTTCTTCTTTCTTTTTCTTTTTCTTTCTTCCTCTTTCTCTTTCTCTCTTCCTTTCTTTCTTTCTTTCTCTCTCTCTCTTTCTCTCTCTCTTTCTTTCTCTCTTTCTCTCTCTCTTTCTCTCTCTTTCTATTTCTCTCTATTTCTATTTCTCTCTCTCCTTCTCTCCATCTTTCTTTCCCTCTGTCTTTCTCTCCATCTTTCTCTCTTTCTCTTTCTCTCTTTCTCTCTTTCTTTCTCATTCTTTTTCTTTCTCTCTTTCTCTCTCCCTTTCTTTCTGCCTTTCTCCCTTTCTCTTCCTTTATTTTTTTCTGTTCCTTTTCCTTCCTTCCTTCCACACCATTCCTTCCTTCCTTCCTTCCTTCCTTCCTTCCTTCCTTCCTCCCTTCCTCCCTTCTTTCCTCCCTTCCTCTTTCATCTAAACATACTTCACGGAAATGTCCATACTTGGGCACATGGTACAGTTCAACATTTTTTGGCTCATACCCCTGTTGTGAGGACTGTTTTGAAGTTATTATTATGCACTAAATAAAAATTTGTTTTAAACTTCATTTAAAATTCTACTTTAGCGTGAAAAAAATAGTTTGGTTCACATTAATTTGTGTTATTTCCAGGACAGTGATGCAACTCCAGTGAAATGGGGCATCCTCCTCAAAGACAGAAAATTATTTCAGACCAAGCTTTTTAAACACCTATTGCCTTGTGTTTTCTGCGTATTGAAAGTCTTGGATGAAGTCAATGGGTTAAAAAAAAAAAATCCAAGCAAGGAAAAAATCTCAAAATAAAACAAAAGATTGCTTTTCTCTTGCCCCATGATGTAAAAAACCTGTGCTCACACTTGCACATTAATCAATCCTTTGTACATTATGTGGGCTTCAGCACATCTTGACTTCAGAAGTAGGACTCAGTTCACTGATTATAGGTCTAAACAAATCAGGATCTGTGTACATAAATACTTTTCAGACAGCACAGGTTTCCTTTGGTTGCCCAGACTCCATGAGAAGAATCTCACAGTGATGTCTGGAGATGGAAGTGGGACAGTTTCCCCTTTTGTATTGTTTTCTCCATAGCAGAGGAGTAGAGATTACTTCATTCTTTCAATGTATATGCCACCAACTGTGCAATGAAATTCCTTAAATTATGATGAAATTGCTCATTTCCTGAAGTGAACACAACAAACTAACAGGCACAGTAATTTTTAGTAGATTAGGATTCAATTCAATTTTCCAGATGTTCGCCTTCAATCAGCCTAGGAACTCAAATCTCAGAACGGTGCTATTCACAGAGCAGCTGCTGCAAATTTTTCTTTTGAATCGCACCAATCTAAGTGTGGATTTGTTTACAGGCAGCCTAAGTTTTACATGAGGTACTGACTGATTACATTAAAAAAAAATCTCAAAAATGTTCTTCTGATCATTTATGCAGTTTCACTATTATTATATTATGGCTCTTTTTAAAGTAATTTTTCTCATGTGTTAGTATATTTAGTTTTTTTCACCAGCCAGTGAATTCTGTTGTTGAATTCAATTTTTTAAAAAAGCTCTTGGTTTTTTGGAGGTTTTTTTTTTGAGCTTCCTATCAAAAATGTGTTGGGAGGAAATAGCAGAGTAGCCATTGAAGATGAATTTGGAGTCCATTGTCATCAGTATTTGCATAAGCTAACCTGCTTCAAGTACTGTAATTAACAGACACTCAGTCCGGCAAAGATTAGCAGCACCTTTTGTTAGACCTTTCATAGTTCACACCTTAAAATGCCACCTCATACACAGCTCAGTGTCCTTTTTCTGATTTACAGGAAAAAAAAATTATCCAACACGTCTCTCGACAATTTGTTCCGGTGGTCAGCTATTCAAACTGTGTCCAAGCTTGTATTTGACTTCTGGCATATTGTAAATACAGGTTTCTTTATTATGCCTGGATTTGTTTTATTGTAGCAAACATCTAACCTTCCCTAGACCTTCCAATTCTTGCAGTTGGAGAGCAAAATGATTTATATGTGTTTACTACTGTGCACACAATTTACGTTCAACTTTTGTTGCCTTAGAGCAGTTTGTCTGGACCAACAGTCAATGGAGAGAAAAGTAGGGTGAGTTTTGTCATATTTATATCTGCCCCTTGGTTCCTTTGGGTTCATTTGCATGTGTCCCCTGGCCACAGGAGACAAAAATCAGACAACCATGTCTGGTACATATTATTTCCACTTGTGTCTGTATGACTAAAATTGACATCTTCTACCTCTTCAGATTCGTGCCCCATCCAGAAAAGAATACCCCCAGATTTCCAGTTCCAGTCTTTCCCTTACGGGGAGAGGTAGAACTTGAATGCAGCCTGAAGGAATGCCACTGTGCTGAGCAAATACTTGAAAGATGCTCTTTGAAGGTGGCTTGCAAAAAGAGAGAGAACAACTTTTATGTGGGCAGACAGTGATGGGACAGGGGGAAATGGCGTTAAACCTAAAGAGGACAGATTTAGATTATATATAGGAAGTTCTTTACTTAGAGGGTGGGCAGGCCCTGGCACAGGTGCCCAGAGCAGCTGTGGCTGCCCCTGCATCCCTGGCAGTGTCCCAGGCCAGGCTGGACAGGGCTTGGAGCAGCCTGGGGCAGTGGAAGGTGTCCCTGCCATGGCAGGGGGTGCAACCGGATGAATTTTAAGGTCCTTTCCAAACCAAACCATTCTGTGATTTTCTGAAATATCATGGCTGGAAATCTGGAGATGGCTGTAGCTGAGGGATTGATATGTTTGTGACCAAGCTCTCATTTACTGATATCTCACTAATGAGGATTTGCAACTAAAAGGCTAACTAAATGGCTAGCTAAATGATGGTGAGCTTTTGGGCCTTTTTTTCCTTTCTTGGTTTCTTTTTTTTCCAGGCTGAACAATGTTAAGTTTTTGTATTTTCAAGGAAATTTTCACTGTTAATGATGTAATCCAAGCAATTAACACTGCAAATTCACTAGATGTTAGGCACAAGGTAATAAAGGAGATTTAGCATCAAGAGCTCTTATAAGAGATTAATGAAGCTAGGGTACATTTTTTTCAAGCTGCCTACAAAGCTGGTGTTTGACAACACAGTATGTCTGGTGGTATTCTGGTGCAAGCGTCATCCTGATTAATGGATAAAAGTAATTTAGCTAGAACGTGAAGTGCAGAACCAGAGGGTTTATTGGAAAGGGTTACACACAGAGAAAAAAGCTCAAGTTACCTGAATTATACAGTATCTTTAATTCATAGTGCTACCAAGCCAAAGGTGCGGGGAATATGGTAGTGAATTATTCATGTTTTCCAAAGTCCTTAATGTTTATACTGCTAAGAACTGTGCAATGTGTTAATAAGGAAGATTAAATTTGTGGGGGGTTTGTTTTTTCTGTGTTTCTTCTTCTAATGTATTTCCAGATTTTGAGGTGGTTGCTTAGAAAGGCAAATTAAAGAGTGGGTATTTAACTGACTCATTCCATCTACTTATAAAAGATGACTCTTTTCCACATTTCAAGGCAATGGACACTGTGTTCTTCTAATACATCTAAACAGAATAATACCTTTTCCTAAAAGTAAGTGGAACAATTCATTTTTTTCCAGAATATTTTCCTGTTTGACAAGTTGTATTATGAAAGAGCTTATCTGTTACCCACTTCCTTCTGCTATGTGGAACTACCTAGGCCTACCATTGACTTAGATAGCTGTGCTCTGTTCCATAATATCAGAGACACAGCAATCTGCTAAAGCAAAAAGACCTGATTTTTTAGTGGATGCTCCTAAATAATTGTCCCAAATTGAATCACACATACAAACATGCACACATGCATGTTTATCTGAGGAAACTTTACAGAATAAATCAGCAGCAGTTAGTAACATTCCCCAGTTTCCTCACAGGGGAATTGAGACTAGAGAAGAAATACATGGCAATGAAATAAACCTGATTAATTTTCACATGGAGAAGTTTTCACCACTGAGGATTTTGGTTTCTGTTGTTATTGTTTTAATTTTTAACACATGCATGTGCATAGAAATAGCTGGAGTCTGCTTTAAAAACCACTGGAGTAATTAAATGAAATTAACTTGATGAATGCTATCGTGTGCATCGTGATTGCTGAGTACTGAATTTCTGTGTTCCTTTAATAACTTGGTGAGATAAAGCGGTTTTAAACTGAATATGATACATTCAATTCAGCAGGCAGCAACTGGAGAAATCCAAACTCATCCGACAGATACAGAAAACTGCATGGCTTGTGAAATACACGTTGAATTCAAATCATGCTCTCTTCATTCAAAAAAAGTTGTCTGAGACATCATCAGGGAAGTGACTTAGTTTCGTTTGGGTGCGATATAGATGATACACATACCCAGTTGTGGCTACTGGAGAAGACTAATTACAGCTGCTAGAATGTGCCAATGCCTCCCAAGAAGAGGGAACATTTCTGGTTTCTGCACTTTTCCCTCCTTTTCCCCTTCTTCTCTTAACCACTGCTTTCTTCCTCTTTTCTAAATCTCTTCCTATATTCCATCATCAGTTTTCCTCACTTTTTCTTACCCTTTAAATTAATCTATTTCTCTTTTCCATCCCTATATTCTATCAGACTAACACCTTTCTTAAAGAATGTTCCCACATTTTCTTTTTTTCCTTCCATCCCAGCCCTGCAGATTCTCTTCCTATATCCTGACATTGTTCATGTCCCCGCTGTGTTTTGTACTTGGTTTTTTTTGCCACGGAATGACCATTCCAGTAAAATAAACTATTATTTTCACAGGTGGTATGTTTTTTAGGTAATTAATACAGCTAAGTACCTCAGACTGCTATTAGAGTCAGTCTCTCCCCTTCTCCTGATTGATTGGTGAAAATCAATGGAGCTTCAGGAACGTTCAAAAAGACATGTAGATATGGCAACTGGGTACATGGTTTAGTGGTGAGTTTGACAGTGCTGAATTAATGACTGGACTCGATAATCTTGGAGGGCTTTTCTAACTTAAAGAATCCTATGATTATCTAAATTTTTCACTAAATCGAGCTGTATTAAAACCACTGCAATTCAAGCTGCTATGCCTCAAAGATTTGGGGTTTGGCAGAATTTTTCTATATCCCATCACATTGCTTTTGCTAGACTCTGGGCAAACTCCTGGCACACTCCTTGTGGAGGGCCACAAAAACAGGAATCCTGCTTTCTGGTACCCTTTACCCTCTGACTGGTCTGCTGAACATAGCCTGAAACCCTTCAGGGTCTTCACCTGTAAGTTTCTAAACAAGAGCTCAAGTCGTCAAATAAGTAGGAATAAATTCTTCCCTGTGA
Organism: Origma solitaria; assembly: GCA_013397895.1. NCBI lineage: Eukaryota > Metazoa > Chordata > Aves > Passeriformes > Acanthizidae > Origma > Origma solitaria. Next base: position 631,262 of record VZRL01005859.1, read on the forward strand.
GGGTGATGAGAGGCACAGAGAATCTGTGGCCCCCACCCCAGGAAATGTCCAAAGTCAGGTTGGATGGGGCTTGGAGCAACATGGGATATAGTGGAAGGTGTCCCTGCCCATGGCAGGGGGCGGAATGAGATGAGCTTTAAGGTCCCCACCAAACAAAACCATTCTGTGATTCTCTGATTGTAGTCTAAACTCACTGAAGTTGCAAGTCCTGGACAGTTCCCTTAAAGACACTTCAATATCTAAAACCCACTTTGGGTCATACTCAAAATCTAAACAGTCAAAATCTACCTTAGTATAGAAACCTTGCTAGTTCTGGTGTAAGCTCATTTCAGATGACTTGTATTACATGCACAAAACGATTATTTTGTCCATGCGGCTGATGTATGCAGTCACCAGCAGCAGCAACTGAGTGGCTAGTGGGTGTAATTTAAGGGCAGAATAGAAAAATCCTAGACATGAATGAAAAACAAACTCTGATATACGTCAGCAAGTTTCAGAGTTTTTAAATCAAATTAATAGCCTGTTCATTCATTAAAAAAGGTGGTAATATTTTCAGGGTTCCTCAGTGCATAAGTTCACTTGAAAATCAGACAGGGTGGAGGTGTTTAATGAGCAGGTGAAAATTTCAGTCTCCCTCTCTTCCTTGAATAACCATTAAATAATTCAATGTCTCTGCCCCCCCTTGTGAAATAGGGATAGCAGCACTTCCCTTACTGAGTAGGGAGAATAGAAGTTCATAGAATAAATATTACTCTTTAAATATTAATGAGAGTTATGTAGGCATTTTGAGTCAGCCAAAACCCTGTCATCAGCTATGAGGTCTAACCCTTCATCCTTAAGTGTTACCAACTTTTTTTCAGGGATTTTTTTTGAATGGGACACTATTCTTTTTCACAAAATAACCACCAGCAAAGACTTAAAAAATTATGATTTTCAAAGCTAGTGGTAAAAAGTAGGAATTAATCACAATGGTGTTCCAGAAAAGCCTATTTTGCTATTACAGGAGTGTCTTCCATGAGAACTTAGAGCAGAGGGGAGACATGCATAATATATTTCTCAGTATTAATAAGTTCTTCTGCTTGCACATAACAAAAGAGATTTTAATCACTATAGTTATCTCTCTCTTTGAAGTGAATATCACATATTAATCTTTAGACAAAATTGGAGCAAATGAAGGCAAAAATATAGAATATAAAAGGACCCTCAGAACTCTTATTGAAAACAATGACGACGCTTATTGAAACCACCATATTAAAGGATCCAGTTGTTTATTTCTTTTTATTTTTTCTACACGGGCTCCTGATTTTCTGCTCTTGAATAGTATTTCCCTAAATAAAATTGCACCACACAAAGTACCATTATGATTTCCAGCATTCATTTCCAGAGGGGCTCCTGCTAGTCCGTAGCTATAACTATGATGGAAAGGGGCTGTGGACAGCCTGTTGCAGTAACGCCAACTCCCCATCATTCAACCCGGCAGATTATACAAGTGGCATCTCCTTAGAATAGAAACTCGGAGATACAATAATCAATGAGACCTGGCATGCTGAGTGCCTACATGAATCCGTTGCCATAAAGGACGCCAAATTATTATTGCCTTGCAAAACCTACGGAATTGTAGTCAGTGGGGCTGAGACCAGAAAGAAAGGCATTAAGGATTGACTGAGTATTTCGGTCTCTGTTTTTAGAACACTATGTGCCTTTATAGTGTATGGTTTGGAATTTCACACTAGTTTAATATTGTGATTTCATAAATCAGGGGACAAAACAGGGTCAAAAGCAATGGTGTCCTTTCTACATTGTTTTCTCCTCCCTTGATACAACCTGATTATTGTCAGTATCTGTGTTTGAGAAGGAACAGGAAGCTGAGCTTTCTGCCTCTGGTTCTGAAGGCAAATTTCTTGCTTTTGTGTTATTGTCATTCAAAGTATTGAAGGTTTTTAACCCAGACATGTTTCTTCCTGCAATGTGAGTGCAGGAAGAAATAATCAAAGGCAGAAAGGAGCAACTGTAACTCCTTAGTCTGATATTCCCTCCAGACATCTCTGATCAAAACCTTACAGAATGCAGAATCTGGTCATCTGCCCAAGGTTTGATTTGTTCTCTGTAGGCTCATTCACTCTTCAGTGACTCTGCAAGACCAAGGACAAGCAGGATCTTAATTTAGCAATAGCTGCTGGGGGGGCCTCAGTGAAGAAAGATGAGACAAATCTGGCCATCAGTGGCTTATGTTAGAGGTACCTAAGCTCCTCCAGACACCCAAATTTTGGAAACAGGATCATGAGGATTGGACAGATCCAGATTAATCAGCAGTTTATTTAACACAGATAAGAACATTCACACACTGGAAGTTTACACACTCTTCAAAAGATTATATTGTTCCCATGGACTGCTACGTGCATAGTGTGTAACTTATAATTAGCAAGTTATTACAAGGTCAAGCTCAGGTCTTCACACACTTGGGGTATGCCCACTGTTACAGGTGTGTGTTGTATCTTGTCCCTGTGTTCCTGCAAACATATAGATCTGCTTGAACTAAACACAGATCTGCTTGAATTAAACATAAAGGTCTGCTTGAACTATCCAGATGAAGAGAGTAAGGCATTACACAACAGCACCCAAGAGAACTAAGTTTTGCTAAACTATTTCTCTTACAGATGAACTGCACTGTTGACTTTTTATGAATTTGAAACCTTTGCACCCCTTTAAGCCGATAACACCCCTTAAGTATTATGAAATAATACTAGAAACAAAGTAGGTGCTGATCCAAGATTCAGTCCTACCCCAAAACTTCAATTTGCCTCATGATAATGTAAGTGTATACTAGACAAGAGGAGACTGAGGGACACCTCAGTTTATTCCTGAGGGGAAGCAGAGGGGCAGGTGCCCATCCCCTCCTCTCTGGTGACCAGTGATAGGTCCCCACGGAATGGTATGAAGCTGTGACAGGGAAGGTTTAGGTTGGATACGAGGAAAAGGTTCTTCACCCAGAAGGTAGCTGGGCACTGGAATAGGCTCCCCAGGGAAGTGGTCACAGCACCAAGCCTGAACGAGCCCAAAAAGAGTTTTGAAAAAACTCTTAAGCCCATGGTGTGACTATTGGGGTGTCCTGTGCATGTTCTGGAGCTGTACTCACTAATTTTTGTGGGTTCCTTCCAGCTCAGGATACTCTATGATTCTATAAAATTTACTAAATGGACAGACCCAGCCCTCTGTTTCAGCAGGACCTGCAGTAAATGCCCCATAGTGCTGCCCACCACTGCCGAGGGTCGGAGCAGTTGGCATTAGCATGGCGCCTACTGTCCTCAGAGGCTGAATACGACCTGCAGGGTATTGTCTGCCAAGTGTTTTTCAGACCAAAAGCTCATTCACTGACCCACATGGCCCTTCATAAGGAGCAAAATATTAGGAGGCGTTTCATTCCCATAATCTAACATTAGATAAGAATATTTAAAATTCCTAGGAAAGGCTTTTGTTCATAGTCTGAGGTTTGGTTTTGAAATCTTTACAAACTCTCTCTCCAGGGAGGCTGTGTGGAGAGAGCCATCCTTTCAGCTCACCCTTGAATGCACTTTGAACAAGCAGCTGCTTTTACTGTAAGCATGTTATTAATGGTCTCTTTTCAAAAGCAGATATAGTACCCTGGAAAACGTTCTATTGATTTTTTCCCTTTCCCTGTCCCTGTTTCAATCACACTCGTTTGAATGGCTTTCATTTTTAGCAACAACAAGAGATTTCTTCAAAGAAAAGTGGTGTCTAGGTGTAGCCTTAAATAAAATCACTGCTCAATTTAAGCTCTGAAAAATATTATTGATATTTTAATAGAAGATTGGAGAACCAATTGCTGGTTCAATAATAGCTACAAGGAGTTTATACATAGGAAACATACGCAAGGATCATTTTATTTCTTTTTCTCTACGTGTTAACAGAAAACAGCAGCCTAAATCTTGACTTGCTGGATTATTACATGTCAAGGATCTCAGGAATATGGAAATATTTCATTCCCATTTTCTAAGGCAGAAGTGTGCACCGAGATACCTGTATGCAGAGTGCAGAATATAGAAATGCAAATAATATTGTTCCATATATTTCTATATAATAAAATTCATGCAGGAAAATATTATGTAATAAATTGTTCACAGCTGGAGACATGATTTTGCTTCTGACTTTGGTTACTGTTATTATTGATTGCTTATATCACATACAGTCAAACATATGTTTTCTTAACTATTTTTGCTGAGGACCAAAGAAGAAATCATGACCCTGCTTTTGGAAACCTCTAAACTGAGGACATAAAACCCATACTGAATTATGTTGTACAGTAATGTGTAGGGAGAGATTGGTGATGTCAATTGCCATGGCAAGTCTCAGAGTGACTGCTATTTATTCCCCATCCCTGGAAGTGTCCAAGGCCAGTTTGGACAGGGCTCGGAGCAACCTGGTCTAATGGAAGGTGTCCCTTCCCATAGCTGGAGGTTGGAATGAGATGAGCTTTAAGGTCCCTTCAGATCCAAATCACTCTGAGATTCTATAACTGAGCTCTTGGATATATTAGATGGTGTGAGAGGTTCTGCAGGAAGGATGGGCATCAGGGCTGAGTAGAAAGGCAAGGCAAGGCAAGATGATCTTCCTTTTGGGGGAAGAAGCTTAAGAATATACAATAAATGCACTTAATATTTAATTCCAAAATTTATACAAAAATATATTTAAATAAATAAGCAGAAAAATATATATACATAAACAGAATATATAAAATAAATAAAGTATCATTAAAAACAGAATCCATATTAAAGCCTCCCATATGAGGAACAGCTGAGAGAGTTAGGATTGTTTAGCCTGGAGCAAAGAATGCTCGGGAGTGACCTTATCTGTGTAACTCCCTGACAGAAGGATGGAGCCCGGTGGGGGTCAGTCCCTTTTCATAGGCCACAAGTGACAGGAAAAGGGGAAAGGCCCTCAGGATGTGCCAGGTGAGGTTCAGGTTGCACATCAGGAAGAATTTATTAATGGAAAGGCTGGTTAAACATTAGAATGGGCTGCCCAGGGAGGTTTGGAGTCCCCATCCCTGGAGGTGTCCAAGGAAGGACTGGAGGTGGCACTCAGCGCTCTGGGCTGGTGACAAGGTGAGGATTGGGCACAGGTAGGGTTCTAAGGTCTTGGATGTCTTTTTCAGCCTAAATGATTCTGCCATTCTAAGATCTGATATTTTCATCAAGCTCCTGTCTTCCAAAGACTTTTTTTAATGCTGGTAAGTGAAAAATTCCACCTTTATATGAGCAGTATACATTTTCAGATACAGTGAGTAGAGAAAATAACCCTCATGAATACAAGAAGCTGTTAAGAATGAGCCAGAAGTTTAACTTCTAACTTCTGATCAAGATGCACAATTATGTTATGCATAAAATTTATACAACTTTGCTCATAAAACTCATTTGACAATTTTTTTGCTCCCTGAGAGCAGTTGTGTTGCACTTAACAGTGAAAATCAAAGTTCTTAGTTAGAAACCAAGACACACATTTGGGTATAGGTAAATTACTTTAAAATTCAGCCATGATGATCTAATCTCTTTTTCAACCAAGAATATTGATATGTCTTTTTATACGTAGAAAAACTATCAACCAACAGAAAAACACCCAACCATCCTTGAAGGGCTGTCTTTGTGCTTTCAACCCTTTGCCCATAAAGACTTAGATATTTATCTGATGGCTGCTTGCCTTCTTTAACAGGCTGTGGTTACCAGTGTGAGCCTCGACAGGAGAGCTGTTACATTTTTATTTTAACACGATGTCCTACATAAAAGCTGGCAATAAGAGAAAGTACTCTATAGGATATGACTCCCCCATGGACTCTTCCTTCGCACGCTGACATTTTTTACGTCAGCAATACTCGAGTGAAGATATCTTATTTAAAAAAAAAAAAAAGACAAAGAGGAAGGGAAAAGAGGGTGGGTGAAGGCAAACAAAATAAGCTCAGGGATCTTCTGGTCGTGATAGTAATTCAGGTGTTTCTTTTGGTCATAACTAACAGATGAGCTTATGAGAAATTGATAGAGATGTAAACCAGTGAGTTCGGTGGGTGAATGCAGGTATGAAAATTTGGTTCCTCAGCAACATTAACTCTTTACAGTCCCTTTCCTTTGCCTTGAGCATCTTCTTATCAGTGTCAGCACACCTCAAATTTGATCCCTGACCCCACTCACTATCACAGGGATGCTTACATCTGTACCTGTACCCTGCCTCTGCTGTCTCTTACAGAACTGATGTTAAAGTCCATGGTTTATGTTATCAGTTTTTAATTAGGTGGGTTTTCTGTTGTAATGTGATCCTGCTCAGGTCTTCATAAATATTCCCTTTAGTTTCTGCTTTCATGTTGCAATATAGAGTTGGAAAATTCGGGAAGTCAGCTTAACTGTTCTATCTGATGACTATTTCATGTGCTGTTTTGTTTGTTTGTTGTTTTTTTACCAACCTTCCTATTCATGCAAATTAAAAAAAAAAAAAAAAGTCTCTTTTAATGTCCTCCATTGCTTGTACAGTGTTATTGGTATCATTTTTTGCGGTATTTTACCATTTGTGTTCTTCTTTATCCTGGGTGCTCTACTAACCACTGCTTAGTCATGAATACAATTGCTGCATTTTTCATCCTGTGGTTCATAAATTCCACCATGGGAGGCTCATCACATTTGTATCTTAACCAAGGGTTCCTTTTATCTGTTTAGTTCACCAAATGGCTTCTTGAGATCTATTGCTCTCTCTGGTCTGAAAGAAACCCCCGTGAAACAAAACACCAAAAAGTAACTTTCAGAAAGTGACAAAAATTGCTATTAAAAGTAATTGCTTGATCAGCTGTAGAATAATCCAAAAACAATGAATGTAGAAGCCATGCAACCCCACCTGAAGACACTTAGAAAAAACAGCTTTGCTACACATACAAGAAATGTTCAGATTTCTTTATGTTTTCCTGAAGAAGCAATCTCTGATAATGCACAGTTTATTATTCTCATCCCTACTGAATTAAAAGGTTCACTATTTCCTAAAGCTATAAAAGACAGAAAGAAGGAAAGTGTCATTTATTAGTAGAGTACAAATACTCAAAAAAAAAAAAAAAAATAGGTAGCTTCTACAAACACAGTGTATGTAACTGTTTCTGCATTAAGGGCTAGATAGCAGAACAGGAATTTTTTAACTGAAAAAGGAGATTTAGGTTTGATGTTAGGAGGAAATGGTTTACTCAAAATGGTAACAAGACACTGGTGCAGGCTGCCCAGAGAAGCTCTGGGTGCCCCATCCCTGGAAGTGTCCATGGCCAGGTCGGATGGGGCTTGGAGCAAGCTGGGACAGTGGATAGTGTCCCTGTCCGTGGCAGGAGGGTGGAACTGAATGAGCTGTAAGGTCCCTTCTAACCCGAACCTTTCTGCAATTCGACATTTCTTCATTAAATATATTCTCAACATTAATGGCTCAATAAGACCAAAAAGTCAGCATTATGAAACAGTCATGGAGAGGGTGAATATTGGAGTTTCTGGGAATGTTCTGTAAGAACAGTGAAATCCCAGGACAGAAATGGTGCTCTGGTAGAAGGACTTCTTTTCACTTTTTCAAACCTCATTGCCAATTTAACAGCCCAAAGACTAATTCTGCACTTTATGACAACAGTCTCAATTTCCCCTGTTCTTTAAATCATGTTTAGTTGTTTCAAGAGGATATGACAGGAACTGTCCTGTCTCCTCAGAAAGCAGTGAATCAACACAAAGCACAGAGCAGAGACACCCGCTGAGCCTCTACCATTCCGAACATATTTTTAAACTCTCGAGTAAGGATGGCAAGTCACAGCTGCGAGGATCAACTTGAGAACTGGTGACACCAAGTGCCAAGTCTGTAGAGAGCTGGTGTCATTCTCTGCAGAATTCAACTACTATTTAGACAGTATTTTACAGTGTAGTAACTTCTTCCATGCTTCTGGCCAGACCCTTTTTTTCCTACCTTCTAATGGCAAGTCTTCTTTTCCAGGACTATTCCCTTCACCCTGCAATTTCTTGTTTCACACAGTCTGTCTCTGCTGAAAAAAGTCCTCAGCTCTTCAGAAAACCAGGCTTTTCTTTAATTTCTCTCTACACCTTCTAAGAGAAAACTTTGATAAATTTGGTCCTGCATAGATTTGATTCACCTACATTTTACAGATGATATGATTGACCATTAAATGTTCAGTGTACATGTAGTCTGTGGACAGCCTAATCTGAATTTGAGTGGCTGTATTGACTACAGTACAACAGTCCTTTTTTTTTTCACTTCACCTGAGCACACACCTGAATATTTCAAGTCAACAGTGTTGCAATGATTTTTGTTAGCTGAGGTATCTATCACCTGAGCAGAGTATTCCATAGCTGCCTCAGATTTATGATTCACACCTTCCTTACCATAAATTCCCTACATGCTCCAAGTTCCTTAAGTTGTTCATATCTGTTCTCTTCTCTTTTTCAAACACTGAAACATGAATTCTCACTCAAGGTGGCAAATATGCTAGTGGAATCCCTTTTGATAAGGACTTTATTTAATTCTACTAATTAACATGGCACTTTGAACCTGTGTACTTTTCTTTTTCACTCCATATTCTTTGCAACCTCCCTTCATGTGTCTAAAAATACAAAAATGAGATACTGGCTTTCTAATGATAGTTAGTGTGTGCTGCTGAACTCCTTCCAGTGTGACAACCTAGGAATTGTGGGTTGCTGAACACATGGCATGATTCTTGGTTGGGCCCACACAAAACTAACTGTGGGTCCACAAATACTGGGAAAATAGAATCATAGGCTCACAGAATGGTTTGGTTTGAAGGAACCTTAAAGTTCATCTCCTTGCATCCCCCTGCCATGTGCAGGGACAACTTCCACTAGACTAGAGCTCAAGCCTCATCCAACCTGTCTTTAAAAACTTCCAGGAATGGGGCAGGCAGAGCTTCTCTGGGCTTGGCCTCACAGCCAAGAATTTCTTGCTTATATCTAATCTAACCCAGCCCCCTGTCCTATCACTTCATGCCCTTGTGAAAAGTCCCTCCACTGCCATTGGTCTTCACTCTTTAAATGTGACAATCCAGCCAATTCCTTATTCACCATGTGGTCCATTTGCCAAATATTGTCTCTCCAACTTAGAGACAAGAACGCAGTGTGGGACAATGTCAAATGCAAGTCCAAGTAGATGGCATCAGTCACTCTTCAATCCTGTAACTTTATGATAGCTTTTTGCTGCAAGATGCCAGAAGCTTGACAATAACGAGGCTTTAATTCTTCTGACCGTGCTCCCAGTGGTCTCTCATATACCCCTGGCCTTCAATCCTTCTTTTTCAGTAGATCTCAGAGCTTCACTGTTCTTAGATCCTCTCCTGTATGGACCCCTAAGAGATATAATGTGACTTGCCTCCAGCCTTTTCCTTTGTGCTGTTTAAACACTGAAAATCTTCAGGTCAAACAGACTTTCCGAATCTTGTAATTTCCATTGACCCGCAGACATTCTTCCACATCTTTGCAAAAAAAAGCCCATCACCCAATAAGAGGATGTCTTGTAGCACCAAAATATAAAATTTATCCCCTGAAAATATTTAAAGCACTTAATTTAATTGTTTTCTCCAGAGACTGAAAAAATAGCTCAATCCAGCTGCCATACAAGAGCCACTGGCACCAGGAGGAAGCACCTCACTGCCAGATGAGGGCAGGTTGCAATAACAGCTCCTGAGGACTGACTTTGCTTTGTTTCTTATAAAAGAAGTTGGATTAAAGGACACAACAACTCTGGAAAGTCAAGGCAATTTGTGAGCTATGAGAAACATCTAATACTCTGCTCATTGGAGGAGTTAATCCTATGTCCCAGGGTGAAGTGAGAAGTCACAGAAGCTGATGAGGATGTGTCACTGCACAAATGGCGAAGAAAGGGTTGAAAAAAAGTTTAAAAAGTTGTTTCTCTTGCTTTGGAAGTCCTTACTGAGAGATCTTCCATATCAAAAGTGAATAGTGTCAATCATCACTGATAGTGATATGTCTTTTCATGTGTTTGATATATTTAATTGCTGATGGATGGTCAAACTCACAGCCATTGGGTCAAAACTTGCTTTCATTTACATCAGCTGAAATATGGACAAAGCCCACCAGAGTCAATATAAATTCCTTTAACTTTACGAGAAATGTCTGTGAGGAGTGCTTGGCTCACAAACACAGTAATGGAGGAGGACCAGAAGCTCAGTGTATTCACACACGTTTTCATCCTGAATTGAATAAACAGATGAAATCTTAAAATGATTCATTGGAATGAAAGTTTCTTAGAAATTATATGGGAAGTGAAATCATTCATTCCTGGTAGTTTTGATGTTAGCTTTCATCTCTCCAGGCAGTTCTGTGCTTCCTGGGAGATGTCCACCAACAGCTGAACATCTCAAACAGTGTCGAGTATGGGGTCCTCACCTGCAGTGTGCCTGTCTTTAGGTAGGCACCCATTTGTGTGCCTAATTAAAATTATAAAAGGGCAGGTCTGAGGATAAAAATCATTAGTAACCACAATTACCTATCTTCACTGGAGTTACATGCTATTTATGCAGAATTACTTTCAGGCTGAAGGAGTTTGTCAATGGCAGAGGAGTTTTCTCTGGAGTAGGAGAAATCCCAGTGACTCAAAACAACTTTATTCCCTTTCTCTTTTCTCCTTTAACCTTTGTGAAGAGTACATGAATAACTCAGTAGTCAGATAGGGTACACACTAACAAGCACATCTGCTAGGATGAAACTGAAGAGCTACAGTATGGACAAATGACGCCCCAGGACTGCAGTCTGAGTGGAGCTTATCAGTTTATCCTAGAGAAAACTTCATTTAATTGGGTGTGTGAGAACAGTCTCAAAGCTTATACATTTAATACTGGGTGAAGTAAAAGCCTTTAATAATGGAAATTACAGCACTTACTAGATGAGCACGTTACACAAAGAACAAGCAGAGTGGTAATTCCTAGTCATCATCTTACACAGTTTAATCCTCACATGTGTAACCAGGCAATGCTGAGCTGAGATCAGGCTAGTTTCCAGGATTTCTGGCCCACTACAAGTCACCTTTGGAAGGATATTTCAAGCCTGTTGAGGAAAAAGAGTGGTCAACTACTTTTGTGGGAAAAATTCAGTGTTTCTAGTCGGTAACAAAACAAGCTGTAATTTCAGCTGAGGCAGGATTCCACCCTCTAGCTTTTAAACCTCTAGACAGTTTGCTTCTGTACCTAAAAACCCAATCAACACCAATAGCGAGCCTAGATTTTGGCAATCGGGGCAGTTGCTTATTTCCTGCAGTCATGCTTACCTGTTGCCAACACTCTCCAGAATAACAAAGAACACAGGACAATTTGTGTTCTGCTTCTTTCCTGTCTCAATGGGAAAAAATCCATCTTCTTTTTTTTTAATTTTTTTTTTTTTTAATATTCATGTGCAGCAAAATCAAGCTTGATTTGTTTTGCTCACTGACACACACTACTATCTTGGAAGTAACTCCTCTCTCTGCCTTTTGCGCTTGCCTCTGGAGGTATCAGATACACATATCATATCTGAGCTTTTTTTTATGATACCACAGCACCTTCACTTACACCTCTTGCAAGGCTTTTGAAAGCTGTATTTGTGCAAGGAGAATGTGCAGGCAAATACTCATCTCCAAACCCCAAGGAAATAAGAGTCTTCTAACTGCAGTAAAGTAAACAAAAATTTAGGATCTAACCTGCTAGAAGACAGGAGTAAACCTGTGGCTGGGAATGAACAGTTTTATTGATTCAGGCTCTGTGACAGGTTCACATGATGTGTAGGTAAGTTAGGTTCCCCTCAACAACAAGTTAAAAAAAAAAAAAAGTTAATCTGTGCTATCTGGCCTTTTGATTTCAGAGGCAACGATGATGTATGTATTCCTTCAGCAGAAATTCTTCAGTGGCAGTGGCAACTGGCAAAGAAGAGAAGCAAAACATCAGAAGGTGAGATACTTTTTTTCAAGAGTTATTCTTTTAGAAAACACCGGTTGGTTGTCCTTGTGACCTCCTGCAGTAACTTCTCTGAATAAGTTACTACACTGCATTTTATACATCAAAGTTGAGAGCAGATTTCTTAAAATAAGGGGAAAAAAAGACTGACCCTGTTGCAGGGTCAATTTTTTTTTACCTGAACAACAGAAAACCCTGATCCATGGTTTTCATTAGACAGGAAAAGAGCAAAATACAGAAAGCTGTGATCTTTTGGCGAATGTTGCTTACTTTTTTCCTACTGCATTTCTGAACAATTTCACTTCAGTCAACGTAACTCTGGGAAATCATTACTATATGTAACCAATATACTGTATGTGAATGAAATTACCAACTCTTTTAGTGACAGTACCCAAAACTAACTGCTGAGGTAAAGCAACAGATAGAAAATTGTGCGTATGGAAGATACGTTTCTTCCAATAGAGATCACTGTGGTTTCGATACAATCAAAACTCATCCCTTCTCAATAAGAATAACTAATGTGGAAATCATTTGGTCCCTCCAGATTTTAGAAATGTGGAAAACCTTATTGGTGAAACATGGGGTTTTTTTTAAAATTTTCCCCAAAAGAAGGTCCTGGACTGTAGCTTACCATGAATGTAAGTGACCAGTCTTCTCTTACACAGAAAGACTGAAATCAAAATACATGGGAAGATCACACAATTTCAGATATGAAAGCTGACCTGTCTTAGAGGTACAGTGAATTAATGATTCATACAAAGGGTCTGAGTACTCCTCATACAAAGGGTATGAGTAGTCCTCGGTGGAGTACAGATACCACTGGAGCAACATTAAAGAGATTGAAGCAGAGCCCAAATAAAATTATTTTTGTTTGTTCAAGCCTGCCTAAAAATGCATTACTTGGGTGCAAGAGTTCTGTTTAACATCACAGAAATTTGCTTTGGATCAAAACTAAAACTGTTCAGTTCCCCTTTCACCACTGTGAAACTTTAAATAAATAAATAAATAAATAAATAAATAAAGCAGTTAGACTTTTAATAAATAAATAAATAAAACAATGGGACCTTAGATAAATAAATTTTAAAAAGGGACCTTAAATAAATAAATAAAGCAATGGNTATATAAAAATATATATATATGTGTGTGTGTGTGTGTGTGTATATATATATATGTATATGTATATATGTGTGTGTATGTGTGTCTATATATAAAAATTGTTTTGAGGTACTCCACCTTAATGTTTTGGAAGTGCTCTGCTTTCTGAAGTGTTAAGAACCCAGTTTGGCCTCAGTTCAGTGTTTCCATATGCACATATACTTTCCTAGTAGTTTTTTTTTTTTTTCTTTTTCTCTTTCATAGCTTGTCTACATGGAGAAGTTAGATTAGTGTATGAATTACAACACACTAGATAGTGCATATGCTTGAAGCATCGGCTATGCTGAACCCCATGAGCTACAAGTTTCTTTTCACCTTCCTGGAGTCCAGAAGAAGCTAAAATTAGTAACAACTATAGGAAAAACACCTGATTTTATGTTTGATCGTGCTCAAGACTACTCTAATTAAGATGGTATGGAAGATGGCTTGAGCTCTAATTGAGATGAGAAAACTCAAGTTGCAATTACAAATGTCTGCCAAGGATGAAAGGTTTTCAAATTATGTTCAGGACAGTGGAGAAACCATTGAGTTTCAGTTTCATTTTCCACTTATGGAAAAGGTGATGATAGTTGCATTGTTCTGAGGACTGTGTTGCCTGTAGAAATTACAGGATAATTGTTGCAAAGATTCAGAGGTGGTATTTAAAGAAAGGATGATGTGTCAGGATTATACATTGGTACCATTGTATTTTCCATCAATGTACATGGAGACACATCTGAATTTGGTGTTGCTAACATCAGCAAAAGGGACAGAAAGCAGACAAAACAGACATGGTATGAAGGTTTGACCCTGGCTAAATGCCAGTCACCTACAAGGTCTACTCTCTATGCTCTCTCCTGTCACAGCTATGCAGAGGAGAAGGAAAAAACTAACACAAACACACCAGACTCATGAGTTGAGATAAACCACTGGTGGGAGAATGCGCAGACACAGGGTAAAAGCAGGCAAGGAAACTTGAAGTTGCAAAGGGATTTATTAACATAACAGAGCTGGAGGATGAATCAGAGGTAAATATAAGCTCTTAAGACACCTTTTCTTCACTCACCCCCCTTCCCCCTTAAGGCACCATTTCTCAGCTCACTCCCCTCCCTCCTTCCAACCAACAGCTCTGGGGCAGGGTGTGGGGTTTTATTTCTCATAATCAATCCATCCCCACAATTCTTCTGCTACAAACACTGTTTCTCTACTCATCTACCTCCCTATAAAGACACCATTTCTCAGCTCACCCCCTCCCTCCTTCCAACCAACAGCTCCGGGGTGAGGGCAAGGTAAGGGGGTTTTCTTTGGTCAGGGTCAGTCCATCAGGGAGAAGTGTCCTCTACTTAGCCATGGGGGTCCCTCCCACAAGAGAAAGTCTTCTGGGAACTTCTTTGGCATGGGTCCAATCTCACAAGCAGCAAACCCATCCGAATTTGCTGCAGCACGAGCTCTTGTCCATAGGGTGCAGATTTCCGAGCCAAGGCTGAGCCGAGGTGACGCTGTTTCCATCCCGGGAGTGAGACCTTTCTCTCTCCTGCAAGGCCTTTGCAACTCTCAGTCTCTGGGACTCCCACTGGGTCACAGCTTCCTGCAGGCATCCACCTGCTCCTCTGGCGTGGGCACCTCCCCACAGGCTGTGGGGGTTCTCTGCATCCCCTGGACCCCATGGGCTGGAGGGGGACCACCTGCTCCCCCCATGGTCTTCACCACGGCTGGCAGAGGGTTTTCAGCTTTGGCACCTGGAGCACCTCCTCCCCCACCTTCTCCACTGACCTTGGTGCCTCCATGTTGTTCTCCCTCACATATTTTGACCACCTCCTTCTCCTCCTCTAGCTAAAAAGAAGTGCGTGCTCACATTGCTTTGATTTCTTCTTAAATATGTTTTCACAGAGGCATAATTAACATTTTTAATTGGCTCAGATTTGGCCAGCAGCATGTCCATCATCTTCAGAGCCATCAGAGATTGACTCTGCTGGACATGGTGGAAAACTTCCAGAACCTTCACAGAGGACACGCAGGACCCATCTCTGTACCCCATCCTACTCACTAGCAAAAACTGGGCCAAGCAAAACCAACACACAGGGATAAAATATTTTTCAATTACCAGTCATTCTTCAATGTATATGGAGATAATTGTGAAATATTGTGATAATTGTGAAAACTATCACCCATGCTGTACCTGGAAGGAGCCTAAAATGAAAAATGGAGAGAAGAGACTATTGTAGTGAGGGAATTGAAAGAGAATAGATTTAGATTAGATATTAGAATTAAATTCTTTATTGTGAAGGTGTTGAGGCCCTGGCACATGCTGCCCAGAAAAATGTGAGTGCCACATCTCTGAAATTTTCATTCAAGGCCAGGTTGGACAGGGCTTGGAGCACCCTGCAATACTGGAATGTGTCCCTGCCCATGGCAGGGAGCAGAAAGAGATGAGCTTTAAAGTCCATTTCAACCCAACCTTTTCCGTGATTCTATGGAAAATCAGATGTTCATATAAGAAACTTAATAATGAAAATGTGAATTTTATCCTTTTTCAGCCAATTTCCTTTTTCCTAGATGGCAATTAAGAAGCCCTTTTTAGTCCTATTAATTCTACAGCTCACCTACAAGAATATAAGTAACCATGAGTGAAGAATGAGTACAGTCTATCATTGTACTCTGGTCCATTTTCTAAACTCAGTAAACCCATGGAAATCAGGAAAAATTGAAGCCTTTATTTGAATCTGGTACAAATGACATAAGAACATTTCTCAAAGAGCTTATTCTGCAAAATTCCAGCCCAGATGCACAGAGGTAGCTTAAATAAGGTAGAATTAATTTAAAAAAACCCCAAAACTGTGTAAATGGACTTGTTGCATACAAACTTCTCAATTTTGCATTTCAATTATCACAAGCTGTCTGCCCGTTGAACTAGTGGTGTGATTTCAAGCAGTCATGGATTTTTAGAGGGGGATTGAAAACAGATGGTCTCTGACACCTTTTTCATTATAACTTCCTTAAGTTTTCAGAAGTCTGTAGATTTGTCTCCAGGTCTTTCCCCTCTTCAGCCTTTGACTTCCAATCACTGAAGAAAAAAAAAAGTCAATATTCCTTAAAACAGCTGAGGTGCCTTATACTTCAGGAATTGGCAAAGCTTCTTATTCCTTGGAGATGGAGAAAGAGACAGCTGGAAGATACTAGAGGGTTTCTGACAAGGGAAAAAAGGAAGGCACTTCTGTACCAGAACCTGTTTATTGAGAAAAAAGAAAAGAACTCCCAAGGTCGGTTCTGTAAAACACATGATACAATGGCTGTGGTTAAATGGCTTCAGGCCAGGCAAAGAAAAGAGATGAGAGATGGGCTAACTCTCCTGCTGCAGATGGTAAAGCGGTGGGATGTGTATTGTCTGCCCCAGGAGTGGAGTGAACCCTCCCAGATACACAAATCCTGGTGAAATATCAGTTATGGCCACTGAAAAATTTACTGCATCAGATCTGCTCAGACTCCAGAGCCCCTGCCAACAGCTGAAGGACATTATGGCCAATTGATTTCTCCAGTGTAGACAACACCTGAAAATAACCTTAGCTGTCTGGAGTGAGTGGTTCTGCATTTGCTAGTTTTGTCTTTTGTTACTACCTCTTTTATATGCCTTTTGTGGATTGTTCACCTGGAAGTTGTGTACTTTCTTGCTTACTCTGTCAGCTCTAGTTTTTTCAACCCATTACAGGGTCACCTAAGAAAAGCTTTGAAAGTCTGACCCACAGTCATGCAACAAAATTTGTTTCAGGTGGTAATGTTTCCCAGTAGGAAAGTGTTTGGGTTGTTGGAAAAGCAGTTTGTTATGAGAATATAAAACCGTTTTCCAGGATGAACAAGTGATTTTTTTTGCTCCTTTGCAGTGCAGAGTTAGTGAGCAATACCTGGAGGGAGTCAACTCTAATTAGGCTGGATAATTCCTTGCTTTCATTTTGATATCCTTTTGCCTCTATCCAGCCCTGGTGTACAAAATTATGTTCCTTTTCATATATCTAGCTGGGGTTTGAAAGTCTAAGATCAATATTGCAAGTGTGTGGGTAACCAAGGGATATGGGCACACTTCCCATGGTTGGGTGTGATAAAAATTATGTCTAAGGTGGTTCCTTTATACTGGGCCACTTTACAGATATGGGTTATGTGAGAAGCATTTGCCGGCCTATGCAAAAGGCTGATGTCAATAGACTAATGTTTATATTCTGTTTTTACAAGTGCATGTTGAAACTGGAGTCGTGCTCAGGTGACTGCAGCTTATCCTCTTCTTCTTTGGACATGAGAAATTTCACTTGCTTTATTCTAATGTCCTTGCCTGAAACAGTAACTCAGTGAGCTTATTCACCTTTGAAACTTACAATATCTAGCTCTGTTTGTCAGAGGAGATTGAGCATGGCTCAGATCAAAAGTATGATGTAATAATAGTTGCTACTACTCTGTGAACAAACAATGCACTGGGGCAGCTATGCAGATTCACTCATAACACACTTGCCTTCAAAGGTCAGGATTTCAGCTCTTCAAGCCCTTGAGATTAAGTGACTGCAACTAGGCTAAAACTTATTTATAATCAATAGAATTTATTTTCGGATTAATACATTCAGTGAGCTAGCCAGTGTCTCTGGCGCTAGTGCCTGAAATTGAGTAACTGTGTCACTGATTTGAATATTTAGGCCAGATTTCTTAAATGGCTGCAAACCCAGTGGAAGTCCCCAATTCCAGTTCAACAAAAGTATAAGTGTCAAAATAAACACTGTTGAGAAAAATGCCACAAACAGAATGGATCAGGACATGGATTACACTGGCACAGAACACAGTGCATTATCAAGTAGGAATCAAGTCTCTGCAAGAAGCTGGTGTTCTGTCTGCTTGCATACAGCCTTGAAGCAAAGCTACTTGAATTGCTTAAACCAAGTCTGCATCTGAATGTATAATGGTTGGACGGAAGGAATCTTACTGAATTTAAAACATATAAAGTCTAGGAAGAGAACATTAACAAGTTTACTTGGTTCCTTCTGTTGCAGGAAGGCGTGCTATGTTCCTTTAGAGGCATCTAAACTTTACTCCTGTCTTAAGGAAGACAATACCTATGCAGTACTGTGTCAAAAGAGAAAACACAAAGGCTGGGCACAAATTTGCTGTTCTTGAGAGACTCTGCACAGACGTGTGTGTTATGAGCCAGCACAGAGGATTGAAGAAAGGAAGGCCATATGATCCCAAAAGGATTTAAAGCTTTTTCTGTCAGGCCCCATTCTTTAGTCAAGGAAGATTGACTTGTGTCATGATGGGAAGTCTAGAAGAAAAGTAAAGCACCTTACTTCTGTTAAATTTGTGATCTCTTCCTGCCATGCTGCGAGAGGATATTTGGCCTCATTCCTGTTTAAACCCATTAAGTATCCCAACAGAGAATTTGCAAAGATAATTTTATAATATATACTTTGCAAGTCCAACTTTGGTTGAAAATGGAAATTATGGTAAGGGATGGAAAATCCAGATTAAGTTTTACTGGTAGATCACCTGGTTTGTGTATGAACATACATAAGGATACACTTTAAGCAAACCTATTCACACCTCTAAATTATAGACTGACATAATCTGTTGGCATCAATTCTGCTCCTGAACTATCCTGTTGAGGATACTCATACATTTAGGTCTCTTTACTGACTAAACTCATAACTCATTATAGTTCTGTGTGCTGCCATACAGACTACCAGTTCTGGTGGATGCTAATACAGATTTCAGTAATCTCCACTGTCCCATTTAGATGTGACATTTTGAAGTGTGTGCACCAGCAGACTCATTACAGGCCAGGCCCATGTTTGTTAACACTCTGGGGACATGCAGCTATAATACCTCTTGTGGAGCAGCATTGGATTTCTATTGTAATATCTCTAGAACATGATCCATCTGAAATTTCTTGAGCTTTGTTCATCATTTCAAGGGGGAAAATACTAATTAAATCTGACAGAATTTGCATACAGGGTATAGCAATTAGATGAAAGATTTCTCTCTGTAATTCTAGAGGGCAATAGCACAAATTATCAGCAGGATTTGAGAGCTACCTGGAGTAAACAGTCATCATGATAAATAGCAACCATAACAGTCACAATTTTAATTTACATATACAGACAGCTATAAAGTAACTTCTCATCAAAATTGGAGATCTAAATTAAGAAGCCTTTTATTCTGGTCTTGAGCTAAATTTTACGGGAATTGATATATTTTTTATATTGACTACAATGGGCTATGGATCAGGTTAAAATAAAAATTTTCTTAGTAACTGAATGAAGTGAGTGAAAATTGCGAGAGTCCTACAGAATCCAGATCTAGAAGGGCTTCAGTATTGACACATCTGACAGCCAAAGAGAATTTTTCATTACTGCTTTAGCTTGAAACTTTCATTAGGTGATTAAAGAAAGGCTGACAACCAATTTCTGACAAAATCATGTCACAGTTTCATGTTGGCTTGGAAGCCTAATCCTTACTAAAAAGCTTCCTCATGACAAACCTGAAGAATTGATGAATCCTCAGTGTATGAATCTCTGCTGTCCTCTGCGGAAGAGTAATACAATGGCAGAGACATTTTACATGCTTACAATTTTTTTGCTTTGAAATCCCCTAAGGTATTAGGAATTCACCAAAGGAATGTCCAACCAGCAATGCGATTTGAAAAGAAGTTACAAAAATGCTGTCTTTCCTCTCCATAAACACTTTGGTGAAGTGTTTGGTATACTGCAAATGCCTTTCTAGAACTGATCTTTTAAATCATAGAATCTAAATCATGGAAAAAGTGAACAATAAAAAATCCTACTTCGGCCAGTTTAAAATGCTGCTTAGGCAGAAACCTTTTGCAACAAGACTCAGTAATAAATACAGAAACATAATCACTAGAAGGAAGGTACTGAACGGTCTTCCATTAGGGGCCAGTTCTGCTTAGAATTTCCTTAGTTAAAGAAATAATCCCCACCATGCTTCTGTTGTGAATATTGGGCCTGTTTTCCAAAAACCTGTCTTTTCTAATTTTGTCCTCCACAGCATCCTATAATACTGAATTCCTAAATACTGTTGAAAAAAAACAAACCACCAAAGAGCCCAAAAACAAAACAAAAAAGCCCCAAACCCCTCATAACTTTTCTTTTGTTGTTTTACACTTACTGGTATTTTATCATATTCTTATGTTATAATAAGCAGCAGAAACTCATTCAGTACTTTGCTCCAGTTGTCAACAATCAATTCTAAGATTTTTTTAAATCCCCTCATATATATCCTTCTGAAGAAAATCTTTGATCTATTTAGTCTCTCATTTAGAAGCTGCCACAATCATCCACTTTATCATTCTTTGGCACAGACACTGTAGTTATGTGTATATGAACATTCAGAGATTTTCATTCAGGCTAAGTTTTTTCACCCCCAACATGACATTTTGCTTCCTCTTTTTGTAATAAAGCATTCCTTGGTTTATTCCTCATCCAAATCGTTACAAGTGAAAAGTATTAACTGCTGCAGGCATCCATTATTAGTTATTTAGTTTATAAAGGTTTTCAAGAGATGGGCAGTCCAGTGATGTTCATTACTTTTTGGAGATAGTTCTTGCTGTTACTATAAACTTTCCCTGCAGGCAAAGTAGTGGAGGTTGGTTGAGAATGACTGTTTACTGAAAAGCAATGAGCACTGAAAGATGAAAAAATGAAAGTTAATATACCCTTGTTCACTGTGATTCATCATTTTAGGTGAATGGTCAACAATATCATTAGTTACTACATAGAATATTTATTGTAGTCTTCCAAAAATGGATGTACGGTTCCTTCCTTCAGAGAGTAACAGATACTAGGTATTCGTTAGCTCATTGAGTCCCTGTACCCGCCAATGCAGATTTATTCTCTGAAGTAAATTTCTGAGGGACCTGGTAACTACCTGCACACACATTACATTCTGGTCAAAATACAAGCATAATTTTCTATGAAATATGGTTAGTTTTATAATGCCTGGAAATTCAAAATATCCTTACTTTCTCTTAGATTTCTATTCCTGATGTTTTTGTGTTACTTTGGAAGTACAAATTTGCACTACTCGGTCTGTACTTCCATACAAGACTCTGGGGTGAGTTTTTGTGGTTATAAATGCAAATTACTATATGAGTGTAAAATAAATAAAAAGAGAAATATCGTCTATATTTTCATAAACAGTAACGATAATAGATTTTGAAAGGCCGTTACTTCAGGCCGTAGAGATAATCTACTGCTGCTCTAAGAATGAAGGTTGAAATTAATAGGATAAAAGACAAATATGGCCCAGCGTGTCTCTTTCTAGCTAGTCAACACTGCAGGCCCATTGACATGAATTCCTAATATCGGGGATATAATTCATGGAAACATGCAGAAATTTAGTTGTGACTAGACCTGTGTAAATCACTTAGTCCAATCCTGCCTAAACCCAGGCTAAATTCAATAAAAGACCTCATTACTAGTCCAGTCAAGAGTTTTGTGAATGCCTTTGTGGACATGAGCCCAGATTCCTCCCTGGGCTTCTGTCCCCATTGTAAACCACTGCGTTGGGAAGCATTTTTTTAATACTCAGTGGAAATGCCCTTTGTTGCAACTGGAGTTTTGTGGGCCCTGCTCTTTCACTGTGTGTGAATCTCTGGCATGGTCTTTTCCACAGCTCTTCCTGGTAGAGTGTGAAGGACCAAGATAAAGTTTTTTCCAAAGCTACAGTCAATCTTAAAATTAATCTTTTGCATATTTTCAAGTTTCTTGATCTTCATTGTCATTGGTTGCAATGAAAGCACAGAATAACTGTATCACTACTGGACAGTGCAGGGCCAATATCTAAAAATGCAAAAATTTATCTGTACAGCTGATGTATCCATAAGCCCTTACACTGTGACAAAAGCTGTGAAAATTTACTTTGATTTCTCTTATTTTTTCGTTGGTTAGAATCTCCCCAAAATGTGAAGCAGTTGCTGGAATCAACAAAACTTTTCAGGCCAAATATCTTTTGGCTGATGGGTGGAGCTGCATGGCACTTGAGAAGCATGCACAAGTAATGACTGTGAATTTGGAAGAACAGCCAACCAACCAAACAAAACCCTGCATTCTGTAGTTTTACAGAACTGCCCTCTGCTAAATTAGCTGTGATCTCTGAAGCCACTAGACTGATGATAGTCAACTCGAATAGTCTGTTCCAGTAAAGTGCCTAGAATATGTACAGCTCTGCACCAAATGAGAGTATCCCGAAAAAATTGAGATAATCAGTGTGGCCAGGTTATTCCAGGAACATTTGGATGGATGTTTTCCTTGGAATAAATATTGGAAAATATGCTAACAAGAAGTGCATATCTTTAATGGCCCTGGAAGCCCTGTCATCAAGCTGTTATGGAAATGTTATAGTTAGTGATGTTCTGAACTGTCTCTGGGTGTCCAACCATACAAGAATGAGATAAGCAGTTCAGATGTCATGAGAATGAGTGGGTTTTTTGACCATAGCGCTAAAGAGGTTCTTTATTTTTTTTCTGTTTGACCCTGCTGTGAAATCAGGACTGGCTGCTGAAATGTTAGAAGTTTTGCTCTCAGTTTTAGTTTCACATTTTTACTCCATAACAATATATACTACTATAACAATCACACCATGAGTTACACAACCAGGGAACAGGGAAATAAACATTTTTGAGTGTAGTAGTACTGGAGTGAATAAAAATCTCAAACGTCTTTAAATGAACCCAAATGTTTTGGTATTCATATACCTGCTGCAGTGTTAATCACACAAAATTTAGGATCACTACTCTAAGCTATCTACATTTTAATTACCCTCTGTCATCAAGAAACAGAAACATCCAGAAATTAACTCATCGTGTTACGAGGGTCTGAGAAGTCTATATGTACATTGTCTCTCTACACCAATGATGGAGAGTGTAAGATGAGCTTACACTGTGTACTTAACACATAAATAGCATGCTGAAGAAGTCCAATCTTTCTTTAAGACAAAATGAAGAAAAAAAGTACAAAGGAAAAAAGAAACAAAAAATGCTTATAACTGAGCCTTCACTCCCCATTGTTGCCGTATTTTTTCCCTTATTTCGCAACTGCAATTTCATCAATTATTTCATAATCCCACCATTCACTGGAACACAAAGCAAAATACAGTTTCTTTGTATCAAAAGGGTAATTGTAAACATCCATTTTTCTATCCTGTTTTTTAGGTGACTGCTTTCTTTACATTTAGTTCAAAAATTAGACAAATATATTTCTTGTAATATGCATTATCATCAAGCCTGTTTATCTGGTTGCACCTGTGTGATGCTCCTCTTGGGGTCTAGGGCTGCCCAAAGCTTCAGAAGCAGCTTTTAGTGGTCACAGCTGTATGTCAAGCACGTGCAAGAGCTCCCACAGCAACAGAATTTAGAAAAATCTGATTATTGTCCCTCCTCAGACTCACCTTTTATGAAAATTTTGCTGGACACATTGAAGAACTTTTATTTCACCTTCATCTTTAATTTCATGAACAGAAGTTTCTTTTATCAAGGTTATTATTCATCAAGTTCCTGCAGAACCATAGGCCCTGAATAAAATACTACTCTGCCACAAATTTTTCAAAGGACAGCAATATATCAATGGCTAGCAGTGAGTGCAGATGATCTTTGTCTTATTATAAATTAACACTGAATTTCTCATGCTCTGCATTGAATGGTACAATCCAGAGCTGTCTCACTTCTGTTTACAGTGGAAGGTGTCCCTGACCACAGCAGGGGTTTGGAACTGGATGATCTTTAAGGTTCCTTCCAACTCAAATCATTCTATGATTTTATGATTCTACAAATAAAAATATATGAAACTATTAGAAAAAAAAAATAAATCTGCTACTTTCCATGGGGAATATTGAGAACTTTGGCAAAATCAGATTACTCGTAAAAATTTCACCAGAACTGCATAGGCTTAGAAAAGTAAGACTGAGAAATAAAGAACTGATAAAAATAAAGACTGAGAAAAATCCTACTACAGGTGTCAACACAGGCAGTAAGACAGTTTCTGTCTATCACCTGTAGGTACAGCCAGGTTTTGGCAGGGCTGAGGAGGAGGCAGCCTGTGCTGCTCATCACCTTCTCAAATTCAGAGATAATAGGCACGATTTGTCTGCTTTTACTTAGGCTGTTACAAGTTAAGTGTTTAGAGTCAGTGAGTAGATCCCTCAGGTCCATTTATATTCAGTGGAGGAAAACAGTCATGTTCAGAAAGTGATTCATTGCATCTTGCGAGATGAAGCATGAATCACCTGCTGGGTATGCCAATTTCTCTCTATTCACTTCAAACCCAGCCTGGGGCGTCTGGCTCAGGCTTACATTTCTAATTCTTAGACAATTAAATTTAGGTGAGGAGAACAAGGCAGGGTATGGTGCTATGAAACCAACAGTGTCTAAGTTCAGCACCCTCAGCACCCAGCTTGGATTGAGCCCACAGTCCCTAAAAGATGTTGCCCAGATCTGAGAATTTTTTCTGACACTCCACAACATCTGAAATTATTAACAGCCACCGGTTTCAAAAAAATCCAAAACCTTGAACTTGGATTTTTGCTTCAATGATGTTTGTTTCTAGGTTTTTTTGCAGACCTTATTTTCACATTCCACAGTCAACACAAGAATCTCTATAATTTTGCGGAGTTTTTTTTTTTTAAATTACCTTCCTGAAGGTGATTTCTTTTTTTAAAAGCCTCAAAAAAACCCCTTGCATTTCATATGACACTCAGTGGAATGGTACATATTAAAAATAAAAAAAAATTCAGCTTTTAATATGCATGAAAATTCCTATTTCCTAATCACTTGCATTTGTTTTATGTGTGTGTGTCACTATATAAACCATCAAAGAATCAAGAATTTTACATCCAAAGGGAGATTTTTCAGGAAAAAGATGAGCTTAAGAAAAACAAATGAACAAACAGAAACAGTGAGGGCTTGGGTAAAGGGTTATTCCCTGTTCCCATAGACCTTAAGGATTAATGAAGATGGAGTCAATGTTTACTTAGACACTCCAGTTACTGGAGTGCATCTAATATCTGCAAATTTTGCTTTTAGAATATGATTACTGTGTTTTAGTGTAATTATGAGTGTTTTAGAAGCAGAGCATTTTCACTACCTCTTCACCTCTCTGATCACATAAGTGTATTTTGGGATGCCTGTCAAGAAAATTTGAGCAATGCATTTTAACAGCAATAACCTTTGAGCGAAAAAGCCCTTATGAAAAAGCACATAAAACCCCAACTTTTCAGGTACTCAGAGATGGTTAAAGAATTATGCCGAATGAGCCTGACTTGAGAGTTGAATAAAGCCCTCTATTTGGAGGAACCATTTCTTTCTCTGTATATTTCTTCAGGAGTAAAATCTTGGATTAAAATTTTGTATAATGACAGAAGAATTGTAAGTATCCTTAACAGATGTTCAAACAAGATACTGCCTGTTTTGGTTTTCGGAGCTTTCATTTTGAAGGCTCTCCAGTTGCTATAAAATCAAGTTTTACCTGGGTGGCTGGTTAAATTTATGTCATGGCCTTGGTCTGAAGAAGTAAAGATGTGTGATGGAGCTCAGGCTGAAGTAGGGCTCAGGCCTTACCTCCCTCAGGTGGAAAGGGCACAGACATTGTGCAGGAAAGCCGCTAATAAATAGTTATGTAGAGCTCCACCTTGACTTCTTATTGTCATGCCCTATGTCTGGAACTTATCTTGGTAATTTCTTTTGTTCTTTTATTGGTTTTGCAATATCTGATTTCTGCTTCCATGCAAATTTAGCTCTGTTTGGCAGGACTTATAGGCTGGGTTGGTGCCACCTTTCCATCCCTAGATAAACTCATGCAGAAGAAGTGGCAACCAGGTACAGAATCAGGAAACTAAGTTTTCATGTCCACTTATAAAGTTAGCTACATCTCTGTTATGTATCATACCCATAGGCAATAAGTAATTCAGTTGGTTAAATCCAGGCTTCAATTGTTATTTGAGATGTCTTATTGTGTGCCGGATATCTTCAAGCATTAATCTATATTTCAAATGACATTCACATACCCAGACCCTCCTAGAATGCCATTTGGTGGTCATGCAAAACATCCTAGAGCTTCAGAAATAGTACCAACTATCTGCATAAGCAACTCAGATGGTCCCTGTAGATCTCTGAGGCCTACGGACTATTGACCAGCCAACTAAGAACAAGACTAATGCTTCAGCATTAGTATCCAATGTCATCTCATTCATCTCCAATTTAAATTGACTTTATTAGATAGATCTCCAACAACTCTCGTTGTTTGGGGTGACCTCTTTGCAGCCTTTCAGTGTCTGAAGGGAGATGGAGAGGGACTATTTATAAGACCAATGACAGGGCTAGGGGCAGTGGCTTCACACTGGGGGAAAAGAAGTTTAAACTGGATGTAAATAAATTTTTTTTCCTTGTGAGGGTGGTGAGGCACAGGTTGCCCAAAGAAGCTGTAGCTGCCCCATCCCTGGGAGTGTTTAAGACCAGGTTGGATGGGGCTTGGAGTGGACTGGTCTAGGGGAAGGTGTCCCTGATCATGGCAGGGGGCTTAGAATGAGGTGGTAGTTAAGGTCCCTTCCAACCCAAGCCTTTCTATGAACTCTAAGTGATCAGGCACCTAACTTGATGGCATGCAAGTTTTAATCAGCTGAATTTATTTTCCTGAATCTGGTGCTGAAACCTGCTGCATGAGTCTCTCCAGTTCCTTCTGGATTGCTCATCCAGTGTGATTAGTAAAGGGTTCATGATCTGATGTGTAGCTCACCCCTGTGAAAGCAGCTGGGCACGTTCTGAATCTGGGCAAGTTGGAAAGCAAGAAAACAGCATTCACACAGCCATACATCTTAGCAAAAATCCCCAGTCTGACTCCATCTTTCCAGCACCATCTCAGTTCCTGCTGTTATGGTCTGATTAATGCTAAGCATGACAAAACAACCAGGAGGGTCTTTTAAAGGTGGGTGTAGGGGTGTCAGATGTAATGGCTCTTCATACTGGAATTTCTGTACCCATGTTTCTCTCTAACCCCCTGGTCTGTACATGCATTGTTCCTTCTTACCTGCTTGTATGAGTCTGGATGGATGGTTCAAGTACCAGTAGCAGGGTCATATTATTGATGAGAAGAAAGAAAACAAAGGACAGGAGTGACTAAAGGAGACTCAGAAAACAGTCTATAAAAACTAGTGATTTTTTTCCCCCAGAAATCTAGGCCCAGGATCTAACATCAATTTTCTTTTATATTGCTTTTTTTTTTTTTTTTGAAAATACTTGGAAATAAAATCCTATCTGTGGATATATATATATATATATATATATCCCAAAATAGGGTTAGAATTGTTGTTTTTAAAGAATGTTTTACACCTTCCAACACTAGCCAAGTAAGAGCCATGCTTCCCTCCATGATTCATGGTTAATAGCATGCTTCCTTTAGACACCTTTATTTATCCTACAATAACATGAAAAATATGCCTGAACTGGCTTTATTTTTAGGCAGTTTTATGTTGGTATTTCTTTTACAGCACATGGAGGGAGGGGTGCAGAGGGAGTCAATAAAGAAGAATGTGAAAATGTGTCCTTCTATAAAAATCAAGCCTGAAGTAGCAGTTGGACTTTGGCATATGTGTGGCCTATTAGTGCCTTCTGTCATAATAAGCCTTCTGGCAGAGCAATAACATCAAGGTGTTGTTTATACACTATAAAATGTTAAAATGGCATTGTAAAGATTAGCTGGAAGGTGAGGATTGTTTCAAGGGCTTGGTTGTTTTGTTTTTCTTTTTGTTTTCTTTTTCATTTCTATTCTTGTGACCAAGAAACACTGCACTTGAAAATTGCCTTCTTCAATAGTTTCAAAAATTCTTTAATGGGAAAAATGTTACCTGCAGAGAGGCAGTATGGCCCATGGCCTAAAGGGACTAAGAAGAGAAAGACTTTGTTTGAATCCTCAGTTCTGCCACAAATGCACTTTGTGACCCAGGTTCACATCCCCTCCATGCGCCTCTTACCTCAACCAGTGTTTGATGCAGCTGAGAGTTCAGGCACTGACAGCCCCAGAGAATTATTAAATCCCGGCACTACCAAACAGTTAAAGGCAAGGAAAGCATCCAGATTATGGAGTTTCCATTCTGACCTGTTTTTACCCAAGGGACAGAAAAATAAGACCATCAATAAGTGTCATCGGAATCATCAGTTTAAATTTCTTAAACTGAATGAGTTCAATTTTTTTGAGTAGTTCAATCCCTTGTGTGTGTGAGCTTTCTAGGACGGGTTCCTCACAACAAATTACCATGAAGAGAATTACCATGAGGGCTTCCTTGTACTACCAGACATCTCTCCATGATTGCAGGGACAAAAAAAATCATTACACAGGAACAAGGGAGAGACTTTTACCCTGGGCTCAGCCCAGCCATCTACTGAACAAGGGATTCTGCAATACCACTTGAGATAATTTAGGGAGCTGAGAACACCATTGCGGAGCTCACAGATATGGTGCAGAAACTATCACCCTCTTGTTTTGACAGCTGGAGGATAACCAGGATATGGACACAAAAAATTGTGAAGTTAAGCATCTGTGAGTGAAGCATCACATTTCTACACCAGCATTTCACACATAAATGAAACTGACTCTGTCATCAAAAGGACTTCCTGGGATGAAGAGATTGAGTCCATTTCAAACCCAACCTTAAAGGCTTTAAATTGACAAGTTGGAAGGTCTGAGATACATCTTCCAGAATGCTTTCTCGAAATCCAGAACTCTGTGGAAGAAATAGAGTTGAAAATCATAATTTTGAATTTCTAAACATTGAGTACCATTTTCCCAGCTCTCCTCAATATTTTGACTCCTCTGTAAGAAAAATTCCTGTTTCCCAGCTGGCACCTGAAGAATACCAGGGAATGGGAATGTATTTAAAACCATGATGTTAAAATTAAAACCTTTCCTGAAGAAAAAATCAAGGATAACTTTAAATAAACTTATGGCGAAAAATAACAAAAACAAACCAACAAACTACTCTACCTTTTATTTATTTATATTAATTATCATTATTACATTGTTTTGTGTAGAACATATCAGATGATTTTTAGCACTGGTTCCAAACTCTGTGGGCTTCCCCTGTCTCTAAAACTCCCTAAGCAACAGCCTGCTGAGATCTGGGAAGATGTGCCAGTCAAGCAACCACCCAGCACTTGTGCTGTTTCTTTATATTCTCTCCCAAAACATCTGTTACTGTTCTCTGTCAGATGCAGGATACTGGGCTAAACTGAGTTTTATTCTGCCCTAAAGATTATGTCATCGTGTAAAAATTAAATATTTCCCTGACACGAAGTGCATGTATTGATTCCTACCACCTTCTTCTGATGAGGTTCCAAATTTGGGTGGAACCAGAGGAAAACCATGGTTTGGAAGAAGTCTCAAGGGGTTATCCAGCTAAGTCCATTTATTTCTGTACCAGTTTGGCAGCTAGTTTTCTAGCCAGTTTGGAACAACCTTGAGTGAAGGACCACAGACTCCCTGGAGTTCATTGCCCTAATAGGAAATTCTTACCTTATCTCCAAGCTATATCTCCTTTCCTAAAATTTGAGATGAGGCTGGCTCTCTTATCCTCAATAAACATGGAAAATGGATTATTCCTATTTTCTTTTCAATTTATTCCCACCGCCTTTAAGGGTTTTACAATTCTTTCTTGCAATTTCCTTTCTAAACCAGCATCCTCATCTGTATGGTTGTTGGAAAATCTTTAAGGTCTCTTCCAACCAAAACCATTCTAAGATTCTATGATCAGTCTTTCTTGAGAGCTCATGGTTTCTACTTGGGGACATTCCTATAGCTCTCTTCTTGATTTTCTCCTGTTCTACTCTTCAGTCAAAAATCTAAGGCCCCAAACTGGCAACAGTACCGTGGCTGAAGATTCATGCCATTTGAAAGTGACAAGGGAAGGGACCACTGTTTGTGTGATGCTTGCTCCTCTTGGACAGGTCTGACTGTGCCACTAATGTCCATGGAACTCTTTCCTTCAGCAAAATCAACCCAGTGTAATATTTCAGATCCCAAATAAAAAAATAACTAGATCAAAAAAATAGATTCTAAAGCAAAGCATTAATGAAATTATCAGACATTGTTTACTTTATTATCACCATCATAACAAGGCAACAGATTTCACTTCACACTTCCTTCTTGCAAGAGGTGAATTATGTTTTGTGGTTTACATATAGCCCAAGCAGAAAGCACCGAGAGACATGGCAGCATTTTAATTAAAATTGATAAAGCCTCTCTGAAAATTAGTCTGGGGAAAATACATCTTGTAGAATACAGAACTGCCAAGTTTTGGCTGGAGGCTGAAGGAGGGTTTGCAGGGACTGGAAAGAAACTGTACTGGGCCAGTGGGAGACTGGGAACAAAATCACACCGGTACAATCACTTCTGCTGAATGAAAAAGTGCTCAAGGAAAGAAAACAACTTTAATTACCAAAATGCCATCATGTGCAAACAAAAAGGAATTGAAGAGCTGGTCTCCTCTGTCATCTCCAGAAAGTTCAAAACTCCTTAGCTCATTTTGCATGCATTGCATGATGGAAGGTAGCTTGGCTTCCCATGCCTTCTCACTTCTGAATTCTGAACAGTATATTCTCTAGAGTAGGAAGAATTCCCCAATAATTATTTTTTTCCTAATTCTCTAGTATTCCCTACATAATATTAATGTGGCCTGAACTATAACCTGTGTGTACCTACTCAATGTCCTAATAACAACCCATGAGGCTTGAACCTAGTAGAGAATAATGAGGTGGGGACATATACCTGCTACTGCAAGATGAGTTTGGGCTAGGGCTGTAATACAAGGAATTTATGTGGAAAGGTCTCATGCCATGGATAATTTACTCAGCCCTGTACATGTTGTCATAGCCTGGACTTTTTTCCAGCCCTGTGACTGTCTTGTGTCTTCTCAACCTCAGTATCAGCTGTCTGGAAGGTCTCTGTCCTAAACAACCTCTAAACTTACATCAGACCAGTGTGAAATGACAATTTTGTTATCTCATGGATGTGGAAACCCAAAAGGCTGGAAGGGATCTATAGCTCTATAAGTAGCTCCACCTGATGACTTTCATCAAAGCTGGTCCTGCAGTGTAGCCAACCGTACTCACAAGCCTCGGCGTGGTCTTCCTCTTCAGGGGTCCTCGGCCCTGGCACGCCCACCTGACACGAAGTCCAAGGGCGGATGTTTTGCCTAGAGGCGGTGGCCGTCCTGACCGAGGGTGGCCGCACTAAGAGATTGGTAACGCAAGACCCAAGAGACGAAGGGGGTGGGAGGAGACTGGCTCCT
The DNA here is from genome assembly GCA_013397895.1 of Origma solitaria. Lineage (NCBI taxonomy): Eukaryota > Metazoa > Chordata > Aves > Passeriformes > Acanthizidae > Origma > Origma solitaria. The sequence continues at coordinate 662,706 of VZRL01005859.1, forward strand.
ACGATCCGTTTATTATCCCGGACATAGACACAGAGACATGGAGATAATAGCCCGAATAATCCGGAGTCCAAGTCCTCCGAACTTGGGCTTTACAACACTTTAAATATTGGAACAAGTAACCAATCATCTGAGGGCTACAAGGTGGACTTGGGGATCAGAACAAATGGGAGTCAGGGAAGGGATGACTGATAGGGGAACTATTCAATAATGATACAGAACTGGGGGAACTTTCTGGAACGGTGGGAGGAGCCTCTTTCAGGCCACGCCTGGCCCCGCCGCCGGGGTGGAACGCTGGTCTCGTGTCTTTGACGCGTGACAGGGCGGAGTCTGCCCCTAGGACAGACAGAGGCACCTCCACACTGCAGGAGTGGTGTGGATCAGGAGATGTGGAGGGTCTGGGCAGAGAAGCAAGGGGAGAGAGACCTTCTCTCCCATCCCTGCTGCATCTCTGTCTCCACTTGTGTCAAACACCCCTTTGGCAGAAGCTCGCAATTGCTGTGCAGGAGCATAAAGCAGGAGCTGTGTGCAGGAGGCAGAAGATTGGCAGGCCAGAAGCATCAGCTGTGCTATAAAAATTATGCTAATGTGCTAAAATGGAGTTTATTTGGAAATAAGCACTTTGCATTATGGAGGACTGAGTTTCTTGGACCCTTAGGTTTATTTATGTGTGTGCCTCTTTCTCCCACCCAGCTACATCTTGACCTGGTTCCTCTAGCCTTCTGCCACAGACACCTGGGGCCAAGTGCAGAAGATGGGGTTTGTGTTAGCAGCAGCCACCAGTTGGCAGGAATAAACTACCTACCCCATTAAAAGCCTGTCACCTCTGCTGTCAGCTTTACAGAAACTTTAAATCCCAGTAAAATGAAACACTAACAGCTGCCTGTTATTGCATATTGTGTCCTGTATTATTCCGTCTGTGCTGCAGTGAGGTGCAGTGGGGGAAGAATAAAAAATATATATATCACACTTTCCCCCTTGCCAGAAGCAACATGTGCATCTGCAGAAATTTTCCCAGTGAGTAAAAATTGGATACAAAACCATATTCTGAGGAAATTGCATTTTATCTCATGTTTCCCATTCTGCATGAGCAATTATTTGTGTGGATATAGGATTTCTTTAGCCTGTGCCCATGTTTTTGGCTGTTGGTGACTTCAGAGCAGTGTTAGTTTTGTGCTGAATTTAACTGTAGGTACAAACTCCACATAAACAAATAAATAAATTAATTAAAACACATTCACCCAGAAAAACTACACCATCACTAAGCAAAAAGCCCCTTTTGCCATTGTATATGCAATAGCTCTGCAGAGAATAGCCTGCTCTTTGTTGCCATCCAAAGAGATATTATTTTATTTGACACCCTTGGAGCTGCACAAATGAGAGTCAGCAGGCATCAAGCCGTCCTCTTGGAAAAAGAGTTGGCATATCCCTCTCTGGCACATCTGGTGAGTTTGAATGGCATTCACTGGCACGGCTTTGCAAAATTAATTACATTCCAAAGCCTTGTCACAAACAATAAACCCTTGTGCCAAACGCTGATCTTTTGTTTTCTGCCAGATGTAATGCATCTGCTTCTCTTTATCAGGTTTAATCCTATTTGGCTTTTGCAGCGCAGTAAACAATGCTGTGGAAGTTGGAAATGAAAAGTGGAAGAATGTGGAAAGGCACTGAGCAGAAGAGACGGAGATGCCACGTGGTTGAAACACTTGGTCTGGAACAGCTGGATAATGTGTTGTCATGAGGCACAGTCATGGTGAGAAAGGCCTTTCCTCCTTAGTGAGCTTGCATTGAGCAATAATGTGAGGATAGTTCCACAGTGAACTGTCAGAAATCCCTCTGAATGGGCTTGGTGTTGAATGTCTTATTTCACATGTCTAATTTTTCGCAATGATTTCACTGTATAATCTGGTGCAGGGAGATCTCTCTCAGTGTTTTCTCTCGAACTCAAGGAAGGCTCTGTCCAAAAACAGAAATAAGGTGCCCGTAAGGTGCTGTCCCATTCTCCTTATCCTATACTTATGACTACCAGACACCAACGCAGCTGTCAGAAGAGCTGTCAGTCGTAGCAGTGGGTCAAGCCCAAAGGCTTCCTTCCCCCCTGCAGAAATTGTGGAATCCCAGGGACTGAGACACCCCTGGGGTGGGGTCGAGGGTGGACTGCCCCAGGGAAGGGTTGAGTTCTGTCTCCTGTCTCTCAGTCCATAAAGGCATATCATATCTCCCTCTCTCCTTCCTTCCTCCTTCCCAATTGGTCCCTGTCCCTTGTCCCTCCCTGACCTTTCCCTGTGCCATCCCCAGATTGATTGTTACCCTCAGAATAAAGTCTGGTGTCCTGCTGAGCTCTGGGTCTCTCGCCCCGAGCCCAGGCAGATGGTCACTGCGTGCCTCTGTGTCTGATTGCTCTGGGCAAGGGAACCTCCCTCTGCCCCCTCCGGCTTGTGGACGCAGAGTGGCTGCTAAGAAGGATGGCGTGGCCTCTGGCTAGGGGACCCTAACCCTGTCTGCAGTGAACCCAGATTTCGGGGACACCGACAGAACCCACCAGAAGGCTGCCCCAACCCTGGCGGTCGCCCGGTCCAGCCCAACACAACGGCGACAGTCAGTGGCTCAGGCTGTGCTCAGGCTCTACCAGACCTTTACACATTCAGTGCTGCTCACTGGGCCGCCAGATCCAGGCTCTTGCCTACATCACAGACCTGAGGTGTGTCCTCTTGTCCTCATCCAGTGAAATGTCCAAGTGGGACCTTAAGACAGAAAACAAACTGAACTCAAAGCCAAAAGTGAAAACAATTCAAATCTTTATTTTTGACAACATCAGAGTTTGGTTATTTGTTAATCTTCACAGAGAACTGAATGGGTTCAAAAGGAAATTGAATCCACCTGCTGCTGCCACCAAGCATGGTCTCAAAAAATCTGTGATTCTACCATGTAGAAGGGCTTGGTTTTGTTATTCCTTCCCTCTCAGCCAGCCTCATGTACCTCACTGTATGGAAATACCCATGTCCTTCTGCTGCTGTGCTAAATATATTTTCAGTGGTGCATGTAGCTGCAAGCCTGTGACCCCCTTCAGTCCTTACGCTCCATCTCCTGCTGTCTCTAATTTTGCTATGGCACAACAGGGATCTGAACTCAACAGCTCAGTTTCTCTTAAATTCCTTAAATTAAGCAAGCAGTGGTAGGATTGCCACTACTGGGAACACAAACCTTACCTGGGCTGTGACAGAGAACCAGAGAGAAGCAGCCTGAAGTCCATTCTTGGTGCAGTTTGTGGTCTCTAGGGATGCCTTTGTCACATGGACTTTTCTTTTTTAAATGCATTTTTCAAGAGGGATAATTTCTAACTAGTTCAAGGTTAGCAATTTCTGACTCGTGTGAGTTGGAAATAAACCAAAACAGTTTCAGTCACAGATGAGCTGGAGCTGAAGTAAAATTTACTGGTTCAATGGTCTTCCCTCCAGGTGTATTGAAATCAAACCTGTATGACTGAAAAAAGCAGAAAGGAGAATGAATGAGGGAGCAGGAGACTGAATTTCAATTTGCCTGCCTAGTTTGTAATGTTTCCTCTATTTCAGTTTAAGGGCATTAATGCCTCAACTTCCGGATGTGAAACCATCTCGGAAGGGACAGAGAGGTCCCAGAGCAGCAGGCTGGTGGGACAACTCTGAGATAGGAAATGCCCCCTGAGTGTTTATTGGATGGTCTGTCACTAGATATGTTAATCCTCTTATGTTGATTGGTTATTGCTGTATCACTGACTCAGCCCTTCTCTTCTCCCCATTGGTGTTGTATCATTTGCTCCACCCCTCTCTTCTTCCCATTGGTTGTTGTTTTACCTCCCCGCCTTCTCCCCAACACTATTGGCCCTGGACCTCTAGATCCGTAGTCACTCAGAACCTTTCACTCTCTTTCATTGTTGGACACCCTCGAGAATAAACCATCCTTGGAACTCCACGCAACTGGGCACTCTGGCCTCTTCGTCTCTGGTAACGCAAAGCTCTTGGATGAGTGTGTGTTTGTGCCTTCCACTGGCACGGGTGAGAGAAGGCTCTGCCTACACAGTCCTGAATCTTGACTGCTCAGAGTGACCTCTCAGATAAGCCATAGAGACACTTTCGGAATATGCAGAGACCTATTGAACCCCACCACCTCCCCGTGTTACTGATGTATTTAGAGCCCTTTCCCCTCTGGATCAAAACTTTATGTAGAACTTTAAAATAAGGACACCAGTTTGGACACATAACTGCTATTCATCTCCACAACTTTATTCAAGCTTGAAAAATAATGGGACATTTAAGCATGAGATCTCATTCCCTGAGATCTCCTTCTCTTCCTGTGCGTGAGTTTCACGGATCGGTTACATCTTGGGTATCTATGACAGTTATTGTTTCTGAGACAACCCAGATCTCCCACTGGGAACTAACAAAGGGAAAAAATAGGGCTGAATGAAACATCTCTGAGGACCTCCATTAGAAAGGTTCGCTGTCCAAAGGAAGCTCTCAAGTCAACACCAGGAATTAGAAAGCAAGGCTCTGAGAAGAAGCTAGTGAGAAGACTTCACTGAAACAAGAATTGGAACTGCTTGCCTAGGGAAGTGATGGAATCACCATCCCTGGAAATGTTCAAAGAACATGTGAATGTGGCTCTTGGGGAAAGGGTGTAGTGGTCAACATGGTGTTTCTGGATTATCAGATGGACTCAAAGATCTTAGTGATCCTTTCCACCTTAAAGATTCTATAGTTCTAAGTCTGAAGAAATTACAAGAAAGAGTTTGTTTTACTGTAAGCATTTTTAAAAGGACATGAAAGGTGCTTAAACTTTTCAAAGCTTAATTTTGGAAGATAGCTAAAAGTTTGGCAGTGATTACTGCAAGTTGACTTCTTTGCTCGTTGTACACAACTCAGTGCCACCTGAATTCCCTTGACATGTTGTTCAGTTTGGAATTAGAGAGTTGGTGGTCACCAGGGCTCATCCTGACACTCCAAAGATCTGCTCTTTGCTATCATCACTGTGACAGAGTCAGCCAGGACAAGTCATTTCCTTGCCATGCCTTACAGTTTTTCCCCATCTGAAACATGTAAATTGTAATAATGACTTCATCAGTCAATTGCTGTGAGATCTACAGATGAAAATGTGGTGTATGGTGGTGGCACTGTATGTAAACCTTGCTGGTAACACCTACAGCAGTCATGGTCATGTCCTTGGAGGGTTACCCATCCCATGGGTGTGTGAAGATCATGATCATGGCGCTCTCAAAATCCTGCAATAAATACACAATCACAGAGGCTGGATGTCTGAGAATTCCTTAATTACAAATTACTACAAAATGACTATCAAGAAAACAAACAAACAAACAAAATCTATATATATACACAGCCAATATATATACAAAATCTGTATAAATACACAAATGTAAACAATTTTAGAATCATAGAACTGTTAAGGTAGAAAAGGATCTCTAAGAACTGCATGTCCAACCATCAACCTAGCATCACCCCCACGCTCACCATGAGACTGTCCTCAAGTGCAGTATCCACATGTTTTTTCAACACTTGCAGGGATGGTGGCTCCAGAACTTCCCTGGACATCATGTGCCAACACTGCACAACCCTTTCTGTGAAAAAAAACTTTTCCTAATATCTGACCTAAACCACCCCGGTGCAACTTGAGACTGTTTTATCTCATTCTGTCACTTGTTACCTGGAAGTAGAAGCTGATATCCACCCCCATACAACGTCCTTTCTGGTAGTTGTAGAGAGCAAGAACATTCCCTCCGTCGATATGCTGGAAACCATTACAAAATTCCAACCAGTGAAGAAAATATATGCTTATTAACCTTTATCCATGCCAGTGCCTGTAAATATTCAGGTGAAGTGTTACAGGTATGACTTGCGCCGAACCATTCCCAGAATTTGGGGTTAATAAAAAAGTCTCACTTCAAAAATGACCTGCCTCGTGGGGTCCAGAGTCAGACAGATGTCTCCCTCAAGGGTCTTGTCTGTCTGGGAGATCTCATACAGGGAAGATCTTGCAGAGAAGTTAATTTTATATTAGATATTAAGTTATTTTTTATACCTTTTTTGGGGTAGACGCACATGAAGATGAAGCTGTGTCAGGGGATGTTTAGGTTGAATATTAGGAAAAAGTTTTTCACCCAGAGGGTGGCTGGGCACTTGAACAGGCTCCCCAGGGAAGGGATCGCAGCACCAGCCTGGCATAATTCAAACAGGGTTTAGAAAATGCTATCAGGGACACAGTGTGGGGTTCTAGGTGTTGTCCCACCCAGAGATGGACTTTGATCCCTGTGGGTCCCTTCCAGCTCAGAAAGAGATTATTCTATTCTATTCTAGTCTAGTCTAGTCTAGTCTAGTCTAGTCTAGTCTAGTCTATTCCATTCTACATTGAAACTGATAAACTGGTAATATCCACATTAATATCAATAAAGAGTACAACTTCAAAGTGAATCCCCAGCCATCTTAATTTCTACTAATTATATTACTAAGCAGACAAATGAGGAAGCTGCAACCTACCTGATTTGTGTTAATATCTGTGTGAAATTGCCATAATAATTTTGCACATGTGCAGTAACTCACAGCAGGTCATCCTAGAACCTCAGGGTCATATCAGACTACAGACACATACCTGCTTCCAGAGAGAGAAAGTGAAACATTTTCTGCATTGTCTCAGGGGTTGCAATCCCAGTTCTTCACATTTCCACCTTTCTTTACAGAGTCTGTTTCTATTATGCATTTTTAAATAATTGCATCTGTACTCAACTGAACTGTGGTATTTTCCTCTTCATTAAGTATTCTCTGACACTGTCCAGGACGAGATAATTAAGAAAGTTGACACAAGATAATTACAAGTAACTAATATATTCTGACAATGACTTTCTTCTCCCTATCATGCCTTTCATAGGCTCTGTTTACTGTCTGTTTATCTTTATTTATCTATCTGCATATCTAGAAGGTATTGTCCTGGACAGCCTGTTGAAATTGTCGGCTTTACAAGTTAATGAAGAACAAAAAAATCTTTGTCTTTTTTCAGATTTTGTTACTTTCCAACTATATCAAAGATATCCTACTTTTCCATTAAAAAGGTTTCTGAATCATCCTACGTATATATATATCCAAATTATTTCCTTTTCTTAATTTAGGTTTGATTCTAAATCCATTGAGGAGCACAAGAAGACAACTAAATCTCACTGAAGCCAGTAGATATTCATGCTCTGTAAATTGCAGTTTGCAGTGACCTACATAACTCAGTGTATCAGTACTTGATTTCCCTGTTGTCACTTCCAGACCGCTGTATTTCACTCGGCATTGTTAGCTATACAATTTTCTTCAATAACTGAATACCTTTAGGAGTTGCATGGCATGGCACTTACAAGGTTTAAATATTTCCTCTTCCACTGCAGAAAAGTTAATTGCACTGGGGCTGTGCTTTGCCAGCACCAATTAACACAGAAGCTGAAACTGCAGCTTAACATTCTGCTCATGTGCATGGGTCTGATTTGGGACACCTCAAGTACCTGCCCTCCCACATCCCTTGTTCCTTCCTGAGGCCTTGTAGGGGTTCTTGCCATGGTTTTCAAACATTGGGGTTTTGTTTAAATGGTACAAAGTAAAAGTATTGCAAGTAGAAGGAGATTTTTCATGCATGTTTACAGTTGAAGAATCTCCATCTCATTCCATTATGCTTGAGCAGCACAGTAGCCCTCCCCCAATTCCCCAGCTTCCATAACCTGCAGGTATCCATTGCTCTGCCTTGCTGAAAACAAGTCAAGATTTTGGCATTTCCATCTGTATAAATAGAAGAAGATTTAAGAAAATGTTACATTTTCCTATTATTTTAGGAATGTTTCTAAACAAGCACCTAAAGGAAATGACAGGAAGAAGAATGGAAGAGTATTGGTATCTCTCAGGCTTGGTAGGTGAAGTGGAACTGTTGGGTTTTCAGCTCTGAAACAAATAAATTCTTGAAGCAAACAGCATGGCAAAACCCATCATCACTGTTGTTGATTTGAGCAGCCGTCAGAATCCCCATCCTAGTGTCATGGTCAGATTAGGAGGAGAAATGGACAATGCAATCCGTTACCTTTGAATCTTTCATTGTTTGCCTACCAGAACATATGTTCTGCTTTTCCTGGGTAGAGCTGAAATCATTTGAGCACTCTCATACTCACAGAACAAAGTTTATTTCAGGCAACACCTGTGTCTCTGCCTTCAAAACACCTTGGAGAAACTTCAGCAATATTTTCCCTACACTAGGTACAGGGAACTGTTATGTAAAGAAAACTAGGTTTAGATTTACAAGCAAGGCTTAGGTTTCATCACTGTTATAACTAATTTTAAGCCACCCTTAAGCTGTTCCTTCCATCTGCAGGAACAGAAGTTCACAGAATTAATCTAGCTCAACATTTTATCGAGGTAGGATGCTAGCCAGCTACATACAGGAACTCTACTCTCCTACACTCCATGCTGGTATATTAACCCTTATGCCTTGATCCTTCTGTGGTTTCACTTCTTCTGGAAAATACAGAAACGTGCCTGAGGTTTTAAAAAATAATCTATGTTATCATTCAAAAAATAAAGACTTACGTGTATATATTCTTAACCACTCTTAATATTCCTACCTATGCACTAACGGTACCTAACTATCACAACAGCTATGGTCCCAACCCCAAAAACAAATATTAACATTATCACACTACTTGCCTTTGTGGGAGTTTCACAGATTTTAAACCTTTCAACTTTTTCTTATTGTTTAACTCACATATTCCAAAGTCCAGTATTTATGAAATACTTCCCACAATCACCTTCAGTTATACCAGTTTCACTCCTAAAGTGTTTAATTCCTTACCTTCTATAACTCTTTGGGTTCCTAATGTAATGTATATAATTTTCTTGGTATTCATCATACAAAATTGCTACCAGCTATATCTCATCTCATCAGTAAACTAAGAAAGTTTTATATTTTTCAGAGGAGTAAGTTAATGATGTACCCCACTTCTTGGAGAAAATAACAATGGAATGAAAATAGGTAAATTTCACTACACAGTCTTTGCTTAACCTGTGAGATGATTCTTTAGGAAAAGGTGGGTAAAGTGAATTACCTCTGTGAGATAAATACAAAACCTAAAATGACTGGAGCCGATAAGCAGTTAGGAAAATGCAGGACATTGAAATGACAAATCAGTACCCAAATGCTGGTATAATTCAATTGAATCAAGTTACTAACTCTCACTAAATCTTATGTCAATATTCCCCAAAACTGCCATGTAAGAAGCAGCAGGTTGGGTTAGTTTGGACACACAGGCAAACTCAAGATAATGCCAAGTGGGCAGTGGCAGAGTTTCAGTGGCATAAACCTGAGGCAAAATATGGAACCAGGTCTTCTGAGCTCACGACAAGATGCAATATCAATGTTTCCTCTGAAGAAGTCATAGTTTCTCCATTCACATGTAAAAAAAGTGAAAAGAGAATCTGTAGAAATAAAGTAGTTCTGTTGACAGAGGAGACGTGGGCTTTTGAGGGCTCCTTCATTATTAACATCTACTGGACAGAGCCAAAACTTGGAATGACCAGACTGACCAGTGTCCAGTAAGTGACAGATCATATAATTACTGAGCTACAGAGCATAAAAACAACTGACTGCTTCCAATTATGATGTGAAAGGGCAACTTCACAGTTGTGCCACTTAGTAGTGCTGGGGGAAGGCCAAGGAAAATGTGTTAAAGGCCTAATGAGGTGTGTGGGTGGAAGTTACTGCCGCAGTTTACGGCGGTTCAAGTTGTTATTTCCTACCATGTGTCACTATCCAAGGGAAAGAGGGAACGTGAGTGAGGCAGTGATGGGAGCAGAGTGTGGGAAGGCATTTTCTCACTGGGATAGCTATAAGTAAAGATTTCCTTTCTCTTACTTCTTCCTGAGCAGATCAGACAATATATTTTAAAAGAGCCATTTAAGACTCCCAGACAGTTCCAGTAATTGATTCAGCAGTTTTACAATCCAGGAGACACACTTGTGTATTCTAGACAGCCTGGGGAATTGTTCCCCCAAAGCCTTTAAAAACCACATCAGGGGAAAGAAAAGAGGTGGGGGCCTTTGTACACCTGCAGAAACAGATAGCACAGGGAGAGAGAGCACTGTGTAAAATGTTGGGTGAAACTATAACCCCAGTGAGAAACTCTCAGGGTGCACTCAGTCCATGTAAACTTCTCCTCTTGAAAGGCCCACTGCATCCTCCATCACAGAACACAACATGTCATCACTTATTGCTGGCACACACAACTGAGATGGCAGAGAGTCAGCCACAGTATCTAACTCATTTGGCACTCCTTAATTTAAAAGAGGAATCACTTCTGAGTAGATTAATTGGTTTTTTCCAAGGGGTATTTGCAGGTTATTCTTTTGGCAATGGGGCTTTCAGCACTGCCTTTGCATCTGCCCTCGAGGGGTGAAGGGGTCAGCAGCCTTGCTCTGCACAAAGAGAATGCATAATCTGTAGAGAAATACATATAAATCGTTATGTGGTGGTTTGTGATGACATCATAATATCGGCTCCTTAAGATTTCATTCAGAATATTCAGCCCCACATGGTCCTTCTAGGCCTGACAAACTGGGGAGGCACTAAATCCTGAATTATTAAGAAGTATCTGGCATTAAAGGTTACAGAAGAAGGAAAAACACACAAAGAGACATTGTCATTTTCCTACTTTTCCAAAAAGAAGGACTCCTGAAAGACCCTGGAAACCCCTAACTGAATGTTGGATGAGAAGAGGGTGTCTTGCTTTAATTGTTGAGGAGGGCTACTGCAGAATTTCTACTTCTACTAAACATTTTGGGTTGTTTCTGGTTTGGACTCAATTTTTTTGAGTTTCTGCAAGATGAGCCAAGAAAATAAATAGTCAGCCTGGACAGAATTTAGGTGACATTTAAATAAAATGACAATTCAGATATTCCTCTCACAGCTGGCTTACATCTTCTACAGCTGAACAGCCCCTTGTCCTATCAATCCTTACAGCCCCTGCTGACCCCAAGGGAATCGTTCAGAGGGTTTTTTTCAGGAAAATTCAGGTGTTAGACCTTCCCTTCCCCTACACCACCAAACAACAGGATCCAGTAGCATTTTCACATCAGTGTGTTTCCTATGCACATTGAAGGTGAGAACAGCAGCATTTTCACTCCAGCTCTCCCAACAGATCCCGACATGCTTCCATCTCTTTACACCAAATTTCCTCAAACATGTGGATAGACTCTGGATCTCCTGCTCCCCACAACACAGAGGAAATCACAGAACTCCCTTGGTTCCAGGTGACTTAGAGGGGTCTCAGCCAGAGACTCTCCAGGAGCCAACACCTGCTACAGGAGTACTCATTTTATTCTGTATCAAATGTGCAATGCATTAAAAATTGCAAAATACCAAAAGCCTATTTAATCAATTAGCTCTAAATCCTTTCCTTGAGCTGTAGCAGGAATCTTTCTACAATGAAGGGTTCAGGGGTCCAGCAAAAATGCTCAGCTAGGATCTGCCAAGGCCTCCTCCGTGCCTCCCCACCCATCAGTTATATTTTTATTTTCCTTGAACATAAAAAGAAGCTATTTCCCCAATTACTACACAAGTTACATATTCTTTTTCTTGTTCAGAGTGTCACTGCTTAATTCCTACACAAAAAAGAGAATTTTTGATCTACAAAAATTAGATTTTCAGTCAACAATAAGCATGTTAGCATGAGTCTTTCGTGCTTGTATTAGTACTCACTATGTCATGGCATATCATTTTGCACACTACTGCTGTCAATATCAATGTAGTGACACCATGAAAAACACTGGAGCTGCTGTTCACCTACCAGGAAATAACATCAAAACAAACCAACCAACTAACCAAACAAGCAAGCCAAAAAAAGTCAAGTGAAAAAGTAAATTAAAGTGAATTTTAAAAGTTTTTTCTCTGGTTTATCATTTTCCTTGTGTAAAGCTTTTTTCATGGAGACAGGGAAAAATATTTTTATTCTTATTTGATGAAACAACTATGTTTGACAGAAAGCTGTCAGGAAAAAAGTGATCTGAGTTTCAGCATGAGAAGGGCATCTCAGCAGAAAGGTGGCATTGGTCCTGGGCAAGGAGCAGAAACCTCTGGAATGTCTGGGAGCCAGCTTGGGGTGAATAGAGAGGAGGAAGAACAAGGATTTATCGACAATTTCTAAGTATACTCCAGAGAAGCAAATGAGCTTAGGCAAATGTTTTGTCCACAGAGTAAATCTGAACAGAGATATAGCTGAACATGGGTTGTTTTTAAACCCCTGATGAAAAGGAGTCTGAGACATTTGTTTCTCCTGGCTGTGGTGGCAGAGGTTAGCTACACGCTTCTGCTTGTTGTGACATCCAAGGGTCTGGGAAATGTTAGTTTCTTCTCCTGAGGAGAGGGTGCTTTGGAAACAGGTTTGTGGTAAATCTCAGGTTCAATTAAAGCAACATGCAAGAATTTTTTTTTTCCTTTTTCCTTTTCTTTTTCTTCTTTTTCTTTTTCTTTTTTTCTTTTTCTTTTCTCTTTCTTTTTCTCTTTTTCTTTTTCTTTTCCTTTTTTTCTCTTTCTTTTTCTTTTTCTTTTTCTTTTTCTTTTTCTTTTTCTGTTTCCTTTTCCTTTTTCCTTTTCTTTTTCTTTTCCTTTTTCTTTTTCTTTTTCTTTTTCTTTTTCCTTTTCTTTTCCTTTTTCTTTTTCTTTTTCTTTTTCTTTTTCTTTTTCTTTTTCTTTTTCTTTTTCTTTTTCTTTTTCTTTTTCTTTTTCTTTTCCTTTTTCTTTTTCTTTTTCTTTTTCCTTTTCTTTTTCTTTTTCTTTTACTTTTTTTTTTTTTCTTTTCTTTTTCTTTTTCCTTTTCTTTTCTTTTCTCCTTTTCCCCCTTTCTTTCTCTTTCTTTCTTTTTCTTTCTCTTTCTTTTTTTTCCTTTTCTCCTTTTTTTTATGGCTTAACTGACCTTGTCAAAGTGGAGGCATTTTGACATGGCATTGTGACTCTTCACTCTGCAGCTGGAGAAATCCTGCCATGCCACATACTGGAGAAAATGATGTTTGAATTTCTTGTATGCACTTCCTGAGGTGAGAAGGGGGCTTTTCAGTTGTCTGAAAGTCCTGGAGAAGCACATACTCTATTTTGCAAAGTTTTTGATGCAGGCAGGAGTTTTGAGGTAAAGCACTGAAAAAGCAAAACCTGTTACATCTGTAAAGGAATTATTTTGTCATGAGACTCAAATCACAGAGCAATGCAGTATAAGTCACTCTTTCCCCAGCCCATTTTCTTTTTAAGTGTTGTAATCCCAGAAGTGGGTTGGTGCAGGGATTGGAGGTGGCTCTGCTGTCATGAAAACTGTTTTATTGGATAGAGGAAACTTTTCATAAAGACGTGTCTTCAAGAGAAATTCTTTAGACTCTTTGAACTACACCAAGCCGCTATATTTTATTTTCCACCGGGAAAGAAAGTTGCAAGTAGGACTAAGTCTGGAGTGACTTTTTCTTCCACAGGAAACTCTCCTGTTGAATGTTTGATAGGGCTTGTATATGGCAATTCTCCTCACTAGTACTTCACAGAAGAATAAAATTACTTTCCTCAAATCAAAACTCCAGCAGAGAGATGGCCAGATACTTTTTTCCCTTTTTTTGTTCTCTCAAAAAAACTTCTGAAATCTCACTCTAACCACCCAGGAATGCATCACAATTTACAATTTCTAGCTACTATTTTTCTTTGGTATAGTAGTTTTTGACATTTCCACACGACTGAAACACTCACCACAGCTTTCATGGACTAATAAAATGGCATCACACTGAAATGGAATTCATGCCATAGTTATGTATGTGGAACATAGGCTGTTCCTCGACCATGAGCCAGAACAGGAACTGTGGCTTTAAATTTAAATCAAGTCTTAAGTGTCAAGTTAGGGAAAATATTCCATATTTAAGTCTGTTTATCTTCCTCTTGCAGATTAAAATTGTATGGGTGCCTTCGAGGCAGGCTATTATTTTATCTGCTTTAAGCCATAGAAAATAATTTTGTCTAAAATGTACGTGTACAAACTCTGCTCTAGTATTAATTCTTTTTAACTCAGAGGTATAGCACATTCCTTGTAAAAAGAGAAGACATTTTCTTCATGAGGCATCCACACATCTTTTGCCTTCAACATGTGTTGCACTAAGAATCAGATATTTTGACCCCACTGTGCCTGGGAAAGCTCTATCAGTCTTGCTAGAATAGAGAAAATTAACTTTGCCACTTTCTCCATATTTATATAGCTATGACGAAGCAAAAGATTCCCAAGTGTGTTTTGAGAAATATTTTTTCTAACATAGACCAAAGTGAATTTCTACTTACTTTCTGTTTATCTTTGGCACAGGGAATTGAATATTTCTTTCTTCATCTGTATAAAGCACTGGGCAATCTCAGCCATAGATTATGGGCTTTTTAGCTTATTCCCCTTTAATCAATCTAAACACTGGCTTCTTATCAGTCCTGTGTGCACAGGGGAAGTGGTAGATTCTGTTCATAATGCATATTTAGACAGGAAAGGTTGTAATGTTGCTTTTTCCTCTTATATGCACCATCTCCTCGTAGCTGTCAGGAAGATGTGGTCCAAAAAATGTGTATGTCTGCGTTTATTACTACTTAGAAATGAAGCAGTGACTAGTTAACACTTAATTATTTTGGTGAGATGAAGCTTTAATTTCATATGTGACACAAAACTGAGACCTGGAAAAGCCTTGCTGGACTATTCAGACACCTTTTATTACAAGCAAAAAAAAAAAAAAGAAACCAAAACAAACTACATGAAGTTTCCACGGGAAGCAAAGAACAATCCGAAAGGCAGCAAGCCAGACAGAAAACACTCAAAACATTAGAAACAAAACAAAGATTTAAAAAAAGGGAAAACTTCCTTCAAAGGCAAGTGCACCAATTAATGTCTAAGCAGTTTTGCATTCTCCTGAAGTATACCAGCAACTTGATTGAAAGGAATGGCAAACACAAACCTCTGCACTGTAGGTGGTCTTCGACAAGATTTACTGAAGTAGTGCTTATGTCAAATATTATGGAAAACAGACCCAAAACCATGCATTTATTTTTAATAATAAGCTTAGAAATGAAGACATAAGGAAAACAAAGGAGGATAGTCTTGAATGTATTAGGCGTAGACATGGGAAAACTATCCTTTTCCCATCTCTGCCAAACAGTCTTGGTGTCTTTGGGCTTGTGGATGAAGATCTAAACCTCACTATGCCTCAGTTTTCTATTTTACAAACAGATAATATTAGTTTTAACATCTTTTTAAAAAACAAAAGTTTTTAAAAATATGATCCCTGAGACATTTGGAGTGACACATGTTTTTGTGTGGCTGCTGTAAAGTGCCAGGGACACTGTGGAATCTGATCATCATTACTGCATGCATACACTACGAAAATAAAAAAAAAATATATGTTCAAATTTCTTATGTCCAAATTTCTACTCTCAATAGAGACCATTCTGTTCCCCAAGGCTGTGTATCACTTTTACAGTTATCCAGATACTGCATATAAGCTATCACCTGCAGGAGAAAATAGGGCCTCTGCAGAGTATTAGACTTGCTAGCAATTTTTTTTTCAGATTTTGACTAAGATCAGGAGTACTACCAGCAATTCTGAAAAAGCTTCAGCAAATCTGGAAATCAACAGTTAAAAAAAACCCTTAAAACTTCTGAAGCTGATGAATTTGAAATAATGTCATCACACACTTGCTCTAAATAGAACTTGTTTGTTTTTCACAGCTCTTCAACAACTAGCATTTTGTATGGTGTCTGCATATTTACATAGATGATAATCCCCAACTTTTCCTAAGAGAGGGATTCCAACACCACTGTCTGATCCTCTGGCAAGATGCAGTTTGCAATGGAAACACCCACTCTGCTTTCAGCCTCAGGCACAAATCTATCTCCTTCTAAACACTGGGCTCCTTTTGATGTTGTCTTTTCCATACATTCTCCTTTCCAAGAACATATAGAAAATCAGGTGTATGTGTAGGATGAGAAATGGAGCAAACTCACTCATGTTTGAGTTCCTCACCTCTGTCCTGGTCATCAGTTCCTGGTAAGATGGAATCAGAGAGTCATTGAACATAGAACCCTAGAATCATGGAATCATGGAAACATGGAATTCATGGAGTCATAGAGTCATTGAGGCACAGAGTCATAGAATCATAGAATCACAGAACCATAGAATGGTTTGGGTTGGAAGAGAAGGGACTTAAAATATCATCTCTCTCCAGCTCTCCTGCCATGGGTCGGGGTGCCACTCACCAGACCAGATTGTTTAGGGCCCATCCAACCTGTCCTTGTACTCTTCCAGGGATTAGGCATCCACAACTTTTCTGGACAGCCTGTGCCAGAGCCTCACCACCCTCACAGTGAGGAATTTCTTCACACCATCTAACCTAAAACTGGCCTCTTTCGGTTTAAAAGCCTTGTCCCTTGTCCCATCACTATCTGCCCATGTAAAAAGTCCTCTCCCTCCTTTTTATAAGCCCCCTTGAGAGGAGGGTGTGCACAGTAAGGTCTCCCCAGAGCAGTCTCTCCTCCAGGCTGAACTGTGAAAACTCTCTCAGCCTATCTCTCCAGTAGAGGTGCTCCAGCCATCTTTATAACTCTTCATGTTCTTCCTTGCCATTTCAGAAAAGTGTCAGCAGCTCTCCCCTGCCCCCTTAGCCAGCAGAGCAAGCCTTTTCATTCAATTTCTTGTGGCAAAGAGCTGATAGCCTCTCTCTCTACAATCCACAGATGCAAAATTGTCATCTGCTCCTGTCCTGGTGGCATTCGACATCAATGTCCAAGACAGCTTGTTTGCATTACTTTCTGTAGACGTCCTGTTTTAAAATCCCAGAACCATGGAATGGTATGAGCTGGAAGGGACCTTGAAGATCACGGAGGTGGAATGCCTTCCATTATCCCAGATTGCTCCAAGCCCTGCCTAACCTGGGCTTGGACAAAGAAAAGCCCAATCTTCACTCAGGTCTTTCCAAGATGCATAAATGCCCATCCTTGGAAAACAAGCTCTGAACTCAGAGCACAGGGACATACTCACCTGCCAGCCTGCGGCAGGATCTGTGACCTGCTCCTAGCCCAGTACTGGCATCAAGGGGAGTCTGATTCTCTTTCCCTGACTGTAGTCACTATATTTCCGGACCTAACTCTACCACGAACTGTATAGGTGGCTCTTGGCCATGATATAAATGCTCTGTGTGATAAGGATCGGGCTGCACAATGCAGATAACGTTAACTTAAAATCTGTTTACTGAACCTCTCCTTCCAGTAAATCTGTGTACAGTAGCTACACAGATCGAATTCCAGGTTTTGAAAATTTCTCCAGGTGTCCAGGGCATGAAAGCTGAGCCTTGCACATCATCAAGTGTCAATTCCACAAAATGGGAATTTGTCTCCTAAAATACTGTAACTTTTTTGAAAGTTGCTTTGTAACGTGTTTGAAGTTTGCTTTGTGTTTATACACAAGATCTCTTTGCAAATCCTGGGGAGATACTTACACTTGAATTATGTTCTCCTTATGTTGTGCCATTTGAGTTGCCTTGGGTGTGTGGCTTGTGTAAAAATAAATCTTTTTTATTGAAATTAAGATAACAACCAGATCATGAAATAGAAAGAGAAACTCTAACAATGCTTAAAAAGTGATTTATTGTTAATTGTATGAGGCGCATAAACTTTTACAGAAGTGCTTTCACTCAGACATGAATTATTGATACCTGCTGTGTGTAAGGTGAAAAAAACAGATGTGATAAACAAGAAAACAACTGTGACAAGCATTTTATTGTTTGTTATTTTATTATTATTTGCCCATTTATAAAGATGAAGAATACAGAGCAGCCCTTGTCACTGAGCTTCAGCAGAAATCAATCTGAGAAATAATTAAAAGAATTTAATCTTTGCAATGTTTATTGAAGCAATCTAAAGGCAATTGAGCTGAAACTGGGTCTCTGCAACCTGTATATCTCCATACACTTCTGCTCTAAATTGAATAGATATCCTCTGGGCATGAATCAGGGGGATGAAGTGATAATTAAAATGTAGAAACCTGAAGTAGGATCAAGGCTGTATTTCTGAACATTCTGCAGAAATGTAAATAGAGATAATTCAGGTCTTTGCCTGCCTATCCATTCATCTTTCCTCTTTAGTATGAGATTAAGGGAATATCCACCAAAGGTGGATTTAGAATCTAAAATATGTTAAAGAAAATGTATTTCCATACTGTGCTCTGAAATTGGTGGCAATAATTCTCCAGACTGTTATTAAAGCCAAGACTTTCAGAGGATTACAAAGGGTCTGGCACATATTTAGACAAAATATTCAGAGTTCTGGAAGGGTCAAAGCTCTTGTTCTCCTTGGTGTGTACCAACTTTTAGCTACTGAAACTCAAGAAGAAATTTTTCTGCCCTTCTGAGCAGACTTTGCCTTAATTGCAAGGTCTCTGGCCTTTCAGAGCAGGTGGCTCCAGCCCCCTCTGGATGATCATACAGCTGCTGCTTCTGCTGTTCCACAGTTTTATTGTCCTTGGAGAAGAAATTGTTTCTTGATGAGCTTCAGCCTTTTAGAATTGTGTGTATAAAAATGCTTAGTTGTAATACGTTCTTCTTTACTGCAAGAATTACGCAGCAAATAATCAGCTGGAGCTGAGGAATTTACATGCATAATTAGATCACTTGTATGCACAGTTCTGCATACAGCTTGACGCTGAGGCTGATAACTCTGAAGAACCAGACAACATCCTTTTGGCTGAGTTCCTCAGGACTGGTATTAGCCGATCTCTGTTCCTGAAGATAAGGTCAGTATCTGCACATCAATCTGTTGAGGAAAGATCAATAATGACACAAAGACATATCCAAGCTGACTTCCAGCTACAGCCCCATATCTGCCTGATGGGATCTTGGAGACTCTTAAATGAGGGACATTAATTAAACCTTTGAATTCTTAGATGTGCCTGTATCCTCCTCTGACTAAGCCTGAAAGTTAAAGTGGACATTAAACTGTCTGACTAAGACCATTTAAAGTACAGCCTTTTGTGTAACACCCTGATACAGACTGAACACATGTTCTGGACACTCACAGTCCCCAGAAAAGATTTGCTGTCCACAGGGAAGCTTTCACATTGCTGCAATGTTAGGTCTTTGAAGTCTGTCTCCCTGGGACCTGGCCCTCTACATTTGGAAACAGCGTTTTAGCAGCAGCTTTGCAAACAGCTACAGAGTTTATTTATTTTAGTCACTCCCTATATTTGCTTCCCATCACTTTTTCCTTCTGATTTCTTAAGAAATGGCACACATTTTCTGGGGGAAGCAGTACAGCCTACAGGATTGGACACTGACTGGATGAAAAGGAAATCTTGATTTTCTTCCAGGGCTTCTGTGTGTTGTGAGTCACTTCACTTCTCCATGCCTCTATTTCTAGCAATGGAACGGATGATGTTATATCATTTCTAAAGCCCTTTTGAGATAACTTGATGAAAAGTGCTCTGTCAAAATTAGGTAATATCTTGCATCTGCAAGGCCTTAGTGTTGGGAGATGCAAGTTAACTGTGTGCCTTGTTTGGAAAAAGCCATTCGCAGCAGTTCTCTCTCCCTTGGCATTAGGAAAACTATGAAAATAATTAACCTTCCTTCCTGAACTGAACTGTCCTAATAGTGTTTAATTTCTTTTTACATGCAAACTGTGCTTGTAGGTCTAAGGATTTGTACGGAAGCTTTAAAGTTCTGACACCAAATATGTTGAGATTAGCAAAAAGATTCCAAAGATTTCAGTAGGGTCTGGATGAACCCCTCTTTTTATTATTTTTTTTTCTTTCTTTCCTTTTTTCACCTTCTTTGTTTTTTTCTTAAAAAAAAAAAAATATTTTTTATCTTTTCTTTCTTTTCTTTTTCTTTTTTTTTTCCTTTCTATTTTCTTTTTTTCTGTAAGAGGAAGGATTGTGGGTGCTGCATTGACTAAATTATCTAAATGGAGATGTCTTCATACTGGAAATTATAAGATTACTTTGGAGATTTTTGCCAGCGGCATTTGGACTGGTCAACATCCTGCTACTTTATTTTCCATCCCTTATTTGAAAACATTTTAAGAGGATTAAGAATTTCCTCTTATAGTTTAACAGACTGCAAAGAAGGAAAGAGGAAAAATCTTTTTCTGTGTATAATGTGAGGTGTCTATTAATAAAACTATATAAATAGCATACAATATATCTTTTTCTCAACAAAAGTGCTCAAATAAATTTAAAATGTTTAACTTTCTTCTCTTTTCTTAATTTTTAATTTTCTTAAAAATAATTAATCCAGCCCACCTCACTCTCAATTCACTCCAAATAATCCCTAAAATTAATGATTTTCTTGAAGCACAGTTAGAAGTGTAATTTCAATTCAAAACTAATTTAGTGAAAAAAGGCTTATTTTGTTTAATAAAATTTATTAATATTTTGGGGGATTTATTCACATTCATTTTTTTTCCTAATATCCCCAAGCTATGGTGGCTGAAATATACATAACCTCTACATGTGTTAGAATAAACTTCGTGGACGTGGATGGAGAAATACACAAAAAAATCTCAGAAACTTTGCATGAAAAATAACCAATCCAAATCTTTTTTATACATTAAAAGTACATAGGAGTTTTCCACAGAGATAATCTTAAAAGTAATATTAAAACGGCGGAAACTTATTCTACCTTTTTCCTTTCCCAGCATTTTCCATAATGTTACGCTCCATATAAGAATTTGGCTTGCTGACTTGTTTCATCTGTATTTCATTTAGTTTTGTTTCCAACTTACACTTCTCTCTATGTGTCTTACATTATAAAAACATTATTATATTGTAAAAATTAGATTTTGTGTGTATTGTTTTTTGGTGGTTTTTTAATGCTTGTTCAGTATCATCAGGTCTTTCATCTGTGAATCAACTCCACAAAATCAAGTAAGCTTGGTCACATCATTTTGATTTATGTGCAAATTCTCAGCCTAAAAGTCATACAATATCCACCTGTTTATCCACAATATCCTTAGTTGTTAAAGGAGTGTTCTGTTCACTGGATGTAGCTGTTTTGAAGAACAGGTATGGTGTAACATCTTCTGGGAGCACAACTGATCTTCTCAACTGGTTTATGCATTCCTTCTGAAATCTTCATTTCTCAATATGTACATGTGTGTGTGCACACTCTTTTTGGTACTTTTCTACATAGAATTTGCTTTACAAATAAGTGAAGCTCTGTCTAAAAAATACACCCTGCTTTGAGATATTTGTTACCACATTATATTTGATATTACATGTTGCTTGAATTTTATTTGCATTTTGGAATGTTTGTCTTTGAATATTTTGCATTCATTTTGCCTCTGTTTCTTTCTGAAAAATCATATTTGTTCTGGTTGTACTATGCCTTCATTGAAATAAATTTTTAAAAATTTAAATCAGAAAGAGAATATTTTCTTTTTTCCTTGAGAGAATCTGATTTGAAATCTGATTTTAAATTAGAGATTACAGATTTCATATCATGAATAGGTGCATGGTTTATTTAAGTATTCTTAATATGTTACAAATCTCAAAAGTTTCCTTGGTTTTGCATTCTCATGAGAGTCTGATACCACCTAATTTCAAATCTTATCAAGTAAATATGTTTAAGACACTCAGGTAACCTTTTAGACTTCTTCTTGTAGTTATAGGTTACTAAATGCATCCAGTCCTTTAACCCAGTGACAGCAAAAAATTAATTTGGAACTTTAGGCCAGATTTTATAGTTATCAATAGTAACAATCAACTGGGTTAATCAGTTCATTATGGAAAAGTTTATGATTAAAAGAGGAAGATGTTTTTGAAATAATATGTTTCCCTGTACATTACTGTTTTACATGGACTTACTCTTGATGTAATTTTTCTGCAGGAACTTGGGATTTTGTCAAATCTGTATTTAGCATTTGCATTCTACATTTGTGGAGTCAAAGCCTCTTGAACCTGCTTTGAAACCCTGCAAGCACTTCGGCCTACTGTCTGAGAGGTTTGTCCTTTGTGCAAAAAATATTTTAGGTAAGCAAAACACCCTTCAAAATGCAGAGGCTGTCCTCAACATGGAAAACAAAGATGCCCTTTCAACAACTCTTAGAGAATGTACTGAGAGTTCATAAATAGACCCACAAATAGATCTGGAGATAAAGACACTCCATTCTATTAGCACTGAAGGGTTGCTTGGAACTTTTTTCTTTTATTAGTAAAACCACCAGCCTACAAAACAAAGCTTTGATCACTTGTTCTTCTGACAAACTGTAGACTTCATTTGTTTAGACTTTATTCATTCTTGTGAATTTTGCAAACGAGAAATCATAGTTTTATGCAAAACAAAAAAATGTAATTACCTTGATATTTAGAAATTAGCTGTTATTCAGGTAGGAATAATATACTTCTTGTCATCATGTTGGTTTCATAGATAAAACCTTAACAATTAACTTATGAAATTACTCCTTTTTATGCCAATGTCCCCAAAGAGAGAATGACTTTTTAGTAAAAGCACTGGATAGGTATGCTATTCCAGGTTCTGGTGTGAAATCCCTCCATTAACTTGGATAATCCTGAATCTGTAATATTTTTTATTCTGAGGAGACTTTTGCAAAGCTAAAATCATTAGTGTCTGTTCTGTGTCTAGGTAATGAAAGAATTAGAAGAGCATAATACTAATAGGAGTATTAGCCTTCTTACAAAATTTCAAAGCTTTTTGGAAAATGTGTGTTTGCATTGGATTAAATCAAACTCACATCCTCCTCTCCAGCTGGAAGGCGTGTGTTTTAGAGAAATAAATAATATTTGTTGATCCAAAATGTTTCCGCAGTCAGGAGGAATTCCCTGGCAAGTGGGAAAGCAGGAACTCAGGTTTCCTGCACCATGACAAGCTTCAGACCAGTTTGCCATTTTGCAGGGTGCTCTAACCACTGTTACTATCAGGGTAATTAGGACATATAGACTTTCAGCTGAGATAATTCTGTAGAGATCCACTGAGCACCGAAATTTGGTCCCCTGCCAGCTTACATTAACTTGAAGATATGGCCTTCAGGTGATAAGTTGTTAGAGGCAACTTATTCCCATGGCACATGGAGTCCTGGCCATTAGCAGAGAATTTACTGCTATTGACTGGTATTATATTTCCAAAATTATATTTGTGTTACGAGATTAGTTATTGTAAATCATTTGAAACAGCCATATAAATACGTCTAGAGGGGTATGCTCTGGAAATCTAATCAATATGGTGTCACATTAAACAGTGAGGAACAGAAGAGTAAAAGAAAAGATAAATAATTCTGTGTAACTATTGGAATCGTGGGGTGGATGTCACATAAAAAAACCAAATGGAAGCAAAAAAATATATTTTTTTCTTCCTAGTTGTCAAGAGCCTGAGCTGATCACGGACCTGGTCTAATTTTCAACCCTCTGTTTGGCTGCCAACTTGTTATACTTGTAGACTACCATTGTTCCTTCTCTACAAACTTCCTCAGGTTTATCAGTGGACATATCTGAGGTCTGTGCCTGCTTTGGTTGCATTTCAGCCAGCGTCTCACTGCAGCCTGGCTGCCTTGCATCCTCTGCAGGCAAGGCTGCAAGTCCTCTGAAGGTCAGTTGGTCCCACAGCACCACTGACTGGAAAAAAATCTGTTTGGGGTTACTAAAATCTAGCAGGAGGCTAAATCAGCTGAACTCAGGTTGTGGTCAATTGTTGTGTGACTTTAGGATGAGGATCGACCTGGGGAGTGTGGAGGGGAACTGGTCAGAGCCACTGCCACACTTCTGTCCCTTCACTTGATATTTACAAAACCATGTTATGGAAGTAGAGCAAAAAGGAAGCCCTGAATCCCCCTTTAGTCATAGAATCATGGAATAATTTAGGTGGGAAAAGCCCTACAGGTCCACCAAGTCCAACCATTAACGTACCACTGCCCAACGCATCTCTAAAACACTTCCCCGAGTGCCACATCCTCACGGCTCTTAAACACCTCCAGGGATGGGAGCACCACCACTGCCCCGGGCAGCTGTGCCATGGCTGGACAACCCTTTCCATGAAGAAATTTTCACTAATATCCAATCTAAACCTCCCCTGGAGCAGCTTGAGGCCATCTCCTCTCATCCTGTCGCTGTTCCCTGGGAGCACAGCCCGACCCCCCCGGCTGTCCCCTCCTGTCAGGAGCTGTGCAGAGCCACAAGGTCCCCCTGAGCCTCCTTTTCTCCAGGCTGAGCCCTTTCCCAGCTCCCTCAGCCTCTCCTGGGGCTCCAGACCCTTCCCCAGCTCATTCATGTCACACATTTCCTGATCTCCATAACTACTAATCTATCAGATTACGTATTTCTTGATGATTTAATTCTTCCCATCAAACCATTAATTCCTCTGCTGTGTCATTTTCATAAGCCCCACAGCTGTTAAGCTCTGCTTTGGTAAGGTCTGTTTATCTGATTACCAAGGGATCACAGATAGGATCATGGTCTCCCTCCTGCCATGGATGAGACAGAATGAGTTAAAATCCATAAAGAATCTGGACCTCAGAACTTATATAAGAACCAGAGAGACGTGAGTTTGACATGAATACATTATCTCACATGCTCATTTGCTTCCTGGATCTTTGCTTCCACCACCATCTTCACCTCCTTTCTGAGACTCATTTTTCCTTTCTTCTCTTTCAGGAAGACTTCCTTTTCTCTTTTCTCCTTTTTTATTTTTTTTTTTTTTTTTTTTT
>VZRL01005859.1:690862-728078 GCA_013397895.1 Origma solitaria
AAAAAAAAAAAAAAAGGCATTTTACCTTAATAGTAATGGAGTAAAGAAACACATTTAAGATGTTAGTGCTACAAGGAGACTGTCAGACTTTTTCAATCCATAAAGCAACTTAGAATGGAAAGTACACTTCCTGGGATTAAAGAATTGTCTACCTAGAAGAGCTCTAGATTAATAATTGAGAGAGCTACATCTGTCTCTAGCTCAGGAGCCTTGGTAAAGGAATTGATGGTCATATTCCTGCTTCAACATTGTTCTGAAGAGAACCACAAACTTAAAGCCAAGCCACACTGAGTCATAAATCATAAATTCACGTAGTCAGTCCAGTGCTCTGACTGAGAAATTGCTAGCATAGAGCACAAATAAGGCTCAATCCCCTGCTCAAGCAGTCTCAGTATCAATTCAGACCGCTTTACTTCCTAGCAGTGTATTTTCTGGAGAGAAATGAGAGACGACTCAAGGTACACCCCTAGCCTCATACCAGAACTACCTCAAACAGAATATTTAGAGTATTAAGAATATTCATTCCCAGTGAGTGTAGTGATTTTTTTATTGCAGTACATGGTACCCTTCCTTCTGCCTAGAAACAGAATTCCTTGCTTATGTTATATGCTCTGTACTGATAACAGATGGTGGTAATTTTTTCTGTAGCCTCAGTTGAATAGTCTCATTTTTTGGAGAAGGAGTTTTGTGGTGTTATTTCTGTAAACCACAAAGTTGTGAAGTTTTGTTGGTTTTTTTCTTTTTTTCCCTCAAGCTGAAAGGAAGATGTAATTTTTCTTCCTAGGAAATTCTACACTATTTTAATGCAGAACTCAATAAAACTTTACTGACAGCTATAATGATTATTTTTTAACTCAAGCCATCATTTATTAACTGAATATATCTGGCCAGCTTAAATGACATTTTTTAGATATTTTTACATGTGTTCTAGTCTTTTTTTTTTAATATGTATCCTAGGAGATAATGGTAGTCTATAAGATTTTCAAAAGTCAGTTCATGTTATACATCACATAGGATACATTTATGGTGGAAGGCATGATAGAAAATGAACCTTGTTAGAGCATCACATTGTGTAATTAGAGTTTGAAAGATGTAGAGTATTATCCCCCATAGCTGATTAACCCATTTTTAAGGGGTGATAGGTGTTATTAATTGACCTGTTCACTGAACTGTAGAAGGTTTTTGGGAATGTGCATAAAGCACAAATTATGATTCCACATCGTTAATCATCCAAGTCTCCTTCATGACTCAGAAGAAATGGAAATCAAAAGGCAAAAGGCTAGAAGATTACTTATATTTTTACAGACCCACAGATAAACTACAATAAATAAATTTTTTCAGGGCACAGTTTAAAAAGAAGTGACCTCTCTCTGTGCCTCCTGTCAGATTTAACCATTTGTTCCCTCCCAACTCTGTTTTCTTCCCTGGAGCTGCAGCCTCACACATTGCTTGTGCTCTTCAACATCTTGCCTCTCCATTTCACGTCTCCCCTTCCTTTCGCCCTTTTAATCCTCCTTTGTATTAAGTTTTGCTCTCATTCCACCCACAGCATATATGACATAAAGCTCTTTGACAGTTCTCTGTGTGCAAAGCGACGTGGGGAAGGGGCAGAAGAGCAAAGAGCGCATGCACAGACAAATGGGCAGGGGTCTGACTCAGCTCAAGGAGCTTGGTACAGGGTGCCCATGTGCTCTCCTGTGCATCCTCACCTTGTTAATATATATCTTTCCATGTGCGCTTCCAGGAGCAAAGTGTAACCGCTCAAATGTATAATAGATAAGGGAAAGACGGCAGACTGAAACTAATTGAGCTTTCCTGCAACTGAAACACAAGAGGAGTTATTAATATTCTTCCTAGAGGCTTTGGATGTGCTCCACTATATGATGAGAGATCTGCACCTGTATCCTTTATGAATATTTAAGGATACCTTATTGTGGTGTCAGGACACAGACTTTTGTACTGTTTGTTCTGCTAATGGGATTTATCTTCATCAAGTAATGTTCAGCATGAGTTCTTCTAAAAGATGCCTGTATGGTTAAACTATGGTAACTCAAATGATGAGTTAAAGACTTGACTGAACACCGAGTGTTTCTTATGAAATAATCATGACTTTGAGGTGATGGATAGACTTGATTCCCTGAATTTCCAGCTGAGATTTTCAGCGGGAGCTTCATTAGACAGACATGGGTTGAGACTGTTGTAATGCAAATACAAATGAATTTGAAAAACTGTTCTAACTTAAAACTTTCAGATCTGAATAATTTAGATTGCCTGATTGCTCCCCAAACTAACATCTTCATTCCTGTTTTGATGGCAGAGAGGAGTGGAAGAGTCATATTGTTGTACTGAGTTTAAATTTCAAGAAACTTTCCCATCTAATGAGGGAAAATCAAATTCAGATGTTTTGAAGATGAACAAAGCTCTGTAATTGTGCTTGGGGAAAATGAGTAAGTCTGAAGACTGATTCTCTGCTCCAAACATAGCACAGGGGACTGATTTATGTAGACAGAATGTAAGAGAAGAGATGATTACTGAACCCTCTGAATTTTTACAATACACTGAAAACATGCAGAAGAGCCTAACGTCATTTGCCTGGATTTAGCTGATATTCTGAACATAGGAAAACCCAAATCAAAGAACCTCTGAGGGCTCTGAATCTCAAATATTTCTTAGAAAATTGATAGTGCTTAAGACAGTGTTCTGCAGATCCTGAATTCTATTATCCTTGGCCCCAAAGAGTTCAGAATTTAGAAGTCAACAGAGGGTGCACAGCCTTGGCAGCACCTCTCCCCTCCACACCCCACTGAGACAACTAATGGTGAAGATTTACAGATCCCCAAAGTAAGAGAGGCCAGCATTTCACCATTTAGAGCCCAAACCAATTCTACTCCTGTCTCCTCTGTGTCTTCCTTACTTAAAACATTTGAAATTTCTTATTATTTGACCTATTCATAACAGCCCAGAAAAGCTCATATAAAAATCCAGGGGGTGAGGAAGGGTTTAGAGAGTAAGTCTGATGAGAAGTGGCTGAGGGAGCTGGGAAAGGGCTCAGCCTGGAGAAAAGGAGGCTCAGGGGGACCTTGTGGCTCTGCACAACTCCTGACAGGAGGGGACAGCTGGGGGGAGTTGGGCTCTGCTCCCAGGGAACAGCGACAGGAGGAAAGGACACAGTCTGAAGCTGTGCCAGGGGAGGTTGAAGTTGGTTATCAGGAGGAGTATGGTGACAGAAATGGCTGCTAAGGATTGGAATGGGCTGCCCAGGGACATGGTGGAGTCACCATGCCTGAAGGTGCTCCAGAAACAGCTGGATGTAGCACTCAATGCCATGGTCTTGTTGACATGGTGCTGTTTGGTCAAAAGTTGGACTCAGTGGCCTTGGAGGTCTTTTCCAACCTTAAGGATTCTATGATTCCATCATTAGAGCTGGAAGACAGACTTTCCAGAATTCTTGAGGCTCTTTGCAGCAGTAAAGGGGTTTAAAAGGCATTCTGGGACCTCTTTGGACAGCGCACTCCTCATCCCCAGCACACAGGGAAGAGCTCTGGCCTGATGCAATCCCTGTTGGGTTTCAACATTTTACATCAATATTGTGTAAGCAAAAAACCCAAGGAAGGGAACCTCCAAACTGTCCTTAGCCCAGCTCCAGAGTCACTGCAGCTGCTGCTTCACTGCCTATGCTAAAACCACTTTTTAACCCTCCCTGAGGCTGCCCAGGGTCCCCCTGAACCCTGGAGCCCCAGAATGTAGAACTGCTGAAAACATGGCCTACCTCCACAAGATTTTAGTTGGAGTAATTTATGTACTCAAGAAAAAGTGAGCTGATTTGCAGGCATATAAATATTCTTTCAGAGCTTTCCAGAGTCCTCTTCAGGTTCAGTGATCACTCTTGCTCATTTCTAGGCGATCTAGAAATTCCTAAATCTCAATATCCCAAAATGGAATCTTACTGAGCTAGTGTGGTTTCAACTCAATATGTTCTCACAGTCCAGTATATTCCAAAGTCTTGCTTATTTTAATATAGATAATATTGTCTATATTGCAATTAGTCCCCTTGGTTTGAATTTAAATTAATTCTCATCAAAAGGAATAAAAAAAGGTATGTTATAACTAAGAGCTGAAATTATGAGTGTCCTGCAACAGTCAACAAAATGGAAAAAAAGGTAATTAATGTTTTTTTTAATTCTGCTTCTCACAAAGCATTATGTTTATTATTAATTTGAGCTACTGTATTTTTTAAAAATACTTTCAGGTAAAAAAAAGAAGCAGTTGGTAGTTCTATACAAACACTAAAGTTCTTGTGCATTTTTCATGCATAAACAGCGGTAAAATATAGGTATCATCACATAATTTAGAAAAAAAAGCAGAATCTACTATTATGGGAGACTTGCACAGTACATTTAAATGATTAGTACCAAAACAGACTCCTTGGAGCAATTAAGCAGAAGAATATTTAAGGGCTGTCATTGCATAAAATGTAAGTGAAATCCATAGACTTGAATGAGTGGATCCCTTTGTCAAACCAGAACTGGAAACAGCCCAGCCCTGCATTGCACCTGGGGTACTGAGATGTGCTGTGATCTTGCAGGTCACTGGAGGTGTCTGTCGCTCCTCCTGATGCTACACCAAAATACTCGGCCTTGAATTTTCCTTGGAAAGACCCAAAATGTAAAATAAAAGGAATATGTTTGTTACCAAAAGAAGTGGTAAATCAGAAGATTAAATGAATGAAAATGGGAGAGAAGAAAATCCCAAAACTCTTTTAGCTGTGATACAGATTATTAACTGTCTTTCTTAAGAGTAGAACATAATTAGGATTGGTAGTACAGACATCAGAGTAGTTATGCTTCCAGGCTTCCAAGTGCCACATATTATTACATTGCTCTTTACTACTCTTTAAAACTCAGGCTATAAATCTTGAGTAAACCACTGCACTCCTCTGATTCCGGTACTTGTTCTGCCCCAGGACATTGGGTTGTGCTGCAAATGTCATCACATATTGTTAAACTCCACTGATCATACAGAAAAGCACAACCCAGAATAGTCCAGTAAATTGTAAGTCTGTGTCCCCACACCTTAGGTGGAGTAGGGAGTCGCTCGCATGCACTTTAATGTGTGAGGGTGATAATTGCAGGTCTTATATCTGTGGGAGAAAAGAAGTAGAAACATTACCAGTTTAAGATAGGAAGAGAAAGGAAGGGTGGGCTATCCTGCAGTGACTGTGAGATTTCCAGGTTGTAGCTTTACCGCACTAAGAACATTGATGACACAAATACACTCCCCCAAAACCAAACTTCAAGACATGCTCTAAAAAGTATCACCATGCTTCCTGCTGAAAACATTTTCTGAGTAAATGCAACCATTTTTGAAAATCTGTGATGATTGTAATTATATTTCTATTGAGATATATTTTATTGTGTTTTGATTGGACTTTGGTGACAAAATTTAAAATAAATATTTACATCTGAAAGGAACAAGTGCTGCTAGTTTGAAAGATATTCGTTGAACAAAATATTCCTTTTCAATAGTCTCAATTTTTGTTTTCCTCAGAATTTTGAAGGCTTCTCGTGAGATAACAATTTGGGTTATTGAGATTGTGTAGTGGGGGAAAAAAATAAGGAATTTAAGAACCAGACATCTCAATACAAAATACAGTACAGCTAAGTTGCTTGATATCTAAATATGGACCACTATCACACTCTGAAAGGTATTGATCAGGGCTAGACACTAAACAAGGCTAAGATGGATTAAAGAAAACATATCCTTCCCATTCTGAAGGACTATAAATTATTTTCTAAGTGTTGTATACCCTTGGACTGAACCTATATTTATTCTCATTATAAACCAATGCTGTTGTCTCTACAACAGAATTCAAAATATTCAATATCAGCAACTGATTTATCACAGAAACTAATAACCATGGCCATTTATAATAAAATATACATAAAATACTTTGTTTTTCAGGAAAGGGACACACTCAAATACACTTTCACATATATGTTCTCCATATTAAATGCACAGGGCTTTGAAATGAAAGAATGGTTAAAAATTGAGTTTTCAGATACCCAGCCTGCAAATTACTTTCTCATCTAGCCTGTTCTCTCTGTTTAACATATCCCTCTCAACTGCAAGTCTTTAAGAGTGATGCATGAGAAGAAAGGAAGGAAAATACAATAATGTGAGATTTTCTGTGCTGGGACAGATAACTCTGTGGAGAATTTGCTTTTGTTTAGGGATTTTGTGCCTTCAGCTGCACCCAGCCCTCTCCCTGGATCACCCTGTTCTGTACTCCCACATTCCAATCCATGTGTTTGTGGTGGACATTATCAATCTGTCCGAAGGTTTTGCTAATTAACTCTGCGTTTGTGCCTGTCTGGACCTTAGGAAGTTTTGTGCTGGAGACAATTCCCCACCCAGCAATGGTGCTGCAGTGTGCTGTGAGACACCCAGAAGGTGTGCAGCTACACAGAGTTCCGATCCCAAAACTATGGAGCAATCATTTTTCCCTGGCAGTGGGGACTCTCACCTCCCCCAATGAGTGAAAAACACATTGAAGGAAGGGCAGTTCCTGATCCCAAGGCCTGCCTCCGCAGAACTGGCACCACCAAACTCACTGCCAAATTTCTCAATAAACCTGCTATTATAAATTATCTCCGAGTGCAACTGGAGTCTATTCGCATTGCTAATCTATCCTACAAGATAAGAGGCTTCAATAGGAGCCATAAAAAGAGACTATAAGAACCTCCTTATTGAGTCCTTATCATTTCCTAATTTTGGTGTCCTTGGCTCTTGCTCTGCTCTCTCACTAATCAATCATTAAAATGGAGGTGTGTGGAGGTCCCAGTAACCATTTGACCTGTCCTTATCAACTTTGCCTCTTCCATGGAACTGCTCGCTTCCCTGTGATTTGTGTAGATCAATACAGCAGAAACATCATAAAAGCACTAAACAGAGGTGCCAGTCAGAAAGATGTCAAAAGAAAAAGAAAGTTTGACAACATCAGGATCAATCAGGGGCTGCTCAGGAGAACTTGTCAGCTGTGATTAATGGCACATTGTGCAGTTGCTGTCATTGGAAAATGCTTTAGAAGTTTTGAAATCACTGCATGGAGAAATTGAATTGAAGCCCTTTTGTCATATTGAAATTTAGGAGTTACAGGGTCTGGGGTGGGCCAGGCAAACCTTTTCTTACCAAACAAAAGCCTGGTGATGTCACAGGCAAGCAAAACTCGCCTAACTGTGTTTGGGGAATGATGGGATCTAAACTCTGAGAAAACTCTGAACCCCACCTTCCTCAAGTCAGGATTAACTTTTTTGGGTGACCAAAAAAGTGACATTCATGAAGGAATACTGTGAAATTAATGGGTACTGTGAATGCTGTGAAACACGGGTACTGTGAAACGGAGAGGTGATACTTCACAAACAGAAGTCCTATTGTTGCTCCCTTCCTTCGCTGGGTATTTCCAAAGCCCAAAACCCACAGCAGATTTTGGAGTTGTGACAGGGCCCCCTGCCATATCCAATACCCTAAAGCAGAGATGAGGGCTATGACTTGGACTGTCCATAAACCATGCAGTGTGTCACAGGACTCGCAGTTTTACCCCTTCTCAAACTGGAAGGCAGCTCTGTTGCAAAATCTTAGGAGGGATATATTACCAAGGTTCCTTTGGAAGCAGAGATGGAGAGAGAGAGAGAGAGAGAGAGTGAAAAGAGCTGTGTCACATTTTCAAAGATTTTCAATGCTCCTCTAATCTTCAAAATTTTTTTTGGCCTAGGGAAGGGAGTACCCAGATTTTGTGCATGGAGAGTCTATGCTGTGGTTGTCAGCAGAGACAGGCTGAGACTATCCACTGGCACCATCCCAGCAAACAAGTCTTCCCACTACTTATTCAGCAGTCATGATTCATGTCACTTTGCTAGTGTAAGAAAAATGTCTGGAAAACTCAGATCCCTTTTTCAGGCTACAGTAAATTATGGGTCTTAACTGAAAGTATTCGCAGCTGAGTTTTCGATATCAATCTGGGCAAATGTTTTACATCTGCAGTGCTCTCTAACCTATATGTGAGGGTTAAACAATGTTATACGAAAGTGGTGTTTGTAAGCAGACATTCCTACTCTTACATCTTACAGCAGTTTTGCTGGTGCTGAGACATACAGGTAGGTTGTATGGGGTCCAAGGAAACCTGATCTAGTGGAAGCTGTTCCTGATCATGGCAGAGGGGTTGGAACAGGGTCTTTAAGGTTCTTTCCAAACAAAGCTCTTCTATGACTTCTTCGTTAGTGTAGTGTCACTGAATTTCTACCTGATACAGAGTGGGTAGAGAAACCCTGAAGAGACGCTGTCTTGAAGTTTTCAGAGTGATCTATGTCCAGCTGGTATTCACATGATCTGTAGTCTATACAACACGTAGTAATTCTCATCCAAGTTTTTTTTACAGCATATTTCAAAAGTTTATTTCATGGTGACTTACAACAAGTGATAACATAATGGTCCCTATATGGGGGGAAAAAATGCATGTTAACCCTACAGGATAATGACATTAGAAATCGTCTGTTTTATCCCTTAGGCTGTATCCTTCATCAGCTAAAGGTCTTCCCAAACTGTATATCAATGTCCAGCACTCCCTTCCTAATACTTCGATATGGTTCTGTAAACCTTAATTTTGTCATAGCTCAAATCAAACTAATCCAGTTACAAAAATTAGTTCTTATTTGGCTTTTGGTTGTCAGTTCATTTTAGTGTTACTTGGGATAACTTCCATGATGGCTGTACTCAAATTTCCATTAATTAAGCCATATAATTTTACAAGTGTAGTTGCATACAATGATATCTTTTTGCTGCATTGGACAGAAACACTTTAGGCTACCTGCTGTAGAGTCAGGTCTCCAGAAGTGGAGTTTTCCATAGCTAAACCCTTCCCTCTCTGTAAGATCCCTCTTAGATCCAGGCAGAACATGTTGATCCACATCAGAATCCCAGGTAACCTCAGCTGATCATCCTGAATAAAATCACAGCACCAGTGGTATATCCAACTCCAGTTATATGTATGGTAGAATGTAAGAATTTTGATAGCACCTTGTATGAAATACACATATTTCCTGTACTTCAAGTATAAAAAACCTGAGATTCTGCTGGAGACGTGGGTGGTAGTATATCAGGTGCATGAGATAAATGTCAAATTAGCTGACAGTTACATGCAGTTTAACACATTTAATACACTAATTTAGATTTAATGTGCATATCAGAGCACTCTATAATATTGGCACAGGAAACTGTTTGTCAGAAGAAGACATACAGTACTAACTAGCCACTGATCAAAGAGGCATCAAAGGGCTGTTTTGAAAAAGAAAGAATTACTGATAGTTTGATATTTTGTCTGACATTAGCCTTTCCAATTCTGGCTAACATTTTGTGTTTCTCACTTGTGTTGTAGAGCTGTAAAGCAAAACAATGCTGAAAGACCAAAAGTGCCTCACAAGTTTGTGAATTACATCCCTGCTGGTAGGGGAGTCCAAGATGTGCCACATTCATAGACCTTTACCTCATCCTCCTGTCAGCAGTCACTTGTCAGCAATTAGCAGTTATTTGTCAGCAAATCATCTCAGGATTGTAGTTTAAGCAGAAAACGGAAATTCAGTAGAATCAAAGGGGAAAAATTACAATGCTGATTTAATGTTTAGACACATTACCCATATTTGCTGTTTTGTGTCAATTTTAATTTGACATCTTAGTGCCTTTTTCTGTTCTCCATCTCATCAAACTCTCCTAGCTGTTGCACACATCCTCTTCGACCATGCAGGGCTGGAGCTAGGTGGTTTTTAATCTCCCTTTCAACCCCAACTGTTCTATGAATCTAGAGTTCTATTGTCTGGTCAACACAATTTAGGGATGCCCACATTAACATCATCTCACGAGCCTCACTGCTGGGCCTGATCCCCAGGACTTCTATGGAAAGGCAGGTGGGACTTGACAAGGCAAAGGGACCTTCAGGGGGTGCCAAAATGGGCATCCTGCCATGGAACAAAAGTGCCTTTGCGTGCTGCAACTTGTGTTTCCAGGTGTCCTCAAAAATACTTTCTTGCTAGTGTGTTCTCACCCACCAAGCAGCTTTCATGTCCCCACGGGGGAACCATTAAAAGCTCCACCATGGAGCACTGACCACCAGTTCTTACCACTTTCCTGATTTCAGCTTTCAGTCAACATTGGGGCTGGTTATTATTCTCTTCTGTGAGTCCCAAAGCTGGTATGCTTCAGGCAGTTGTCCTAGTAGGCTATCATCATATTTTGGGATGAGTCATTGAACATTTATGTTTTCTTGTGCCCAGAATAGGAAAATGAACCTTGAGTTTGTCACAACATTTCAGACACTGACTGTTGTTTTGGGCATGGACATCCTTTGTTTACAGATTACCCACATATCTCCTATGAGACTTTGCTCAGCTTTTGGAAAAAAAAACCAATTTTTTGAACAAAACTCTTCATGCAAAGTACCGTTACACAGATAATTGGAAGTATAAATGTATAAATAAAGGCTTCAGGGTATCTCAGTTACCCTAACATTAGGTTTTAGGCTATATATTTCATTCTAACCCACTGGTTTTCATCTAAAACCTCAAAGTTCTTGAGCAGGAACAGGCAGGATTGGTTTTATTTTTGCTTTTCATTGGACATTGTTGTGGAAAGGAGGACAGTTATAGTGTACGTGCATTAAAGGTGGAATCATGAAAGCAAGGGAAGGAAAGGTGTGGAGCATACCTCAGGTTCACATAGCAGAGCTGTACTGGGGCTTGTAAAAGGCTAATGGACTCAAGCATTCTCTCCTT
Source organism: Origma solitaria (assembly GCA_013397895.1). Lineage (NCBI taxonomy): Eukaryota > Metazoa > Chordata > Aves > Passeriformes > Acanthizidae > Origma > Origma solitaria. The sequence continues at coordinate 701,683 of VZRL01005859.1, forward strand.
TATTAGGCTATTCTGACTCTAAAATTTCCCCCTTCATCAGGCTCCTTAATTGTCACTTCTAACCTAAGGGTTTAGTCCAAATCAGCTTCCAAAGTAATTTTGATTTAATGAAAAGCTGATAGGAACATCATCAGCCTTGTAACTGAGTCAAACCCTTCTATTTAATAGCAGAGGGATTTGTGCTGAGTCCTGAAAGTGACAAGAAAACACAGAAAACCGTCATTAATATGTCGACACCTATTTCACATCTTCTTTCCAGCTTTGGCAGCTTCTTGGCTTTCTTCATCAGCATTGCTTTGTCAAACCTACTCCACTTTCTTCTGAGGGGAAACTCATGTTTCTTGCCTCTGAGAGAGCACATGTGCACCCTCTTGGGAGAGGGGCTGCACTACTTTGCCCCTTTTTCTACTTAGTGTAAGGTTTCACAGGCTTCTGGTCATTGAGCTGGATCCACAGCAGGTGTAAACTCCATTCATGTCAGTGAATCCGTGATGGCTTGTGCCAACTGGAGATAAGGTTTCAGTCAGATTGGTGAGTGGATTTTTCCAAACGGGAAAAGAAATGTTGAAAGTAAAATGAGCAAAACACTGCTTGTCCTTTTTTTTTTTTTTTTTTGCGTTGGCTGTGCTTGGTTTTGTTTCATTTCACAAAGTCTTTCAGACCTAAATGTCATCAGCTGTAGCGAAAACGTCCTCCAGAAAATATGATGACAAATTGTTAAAACAGAGCTGAGAGCAGTCCCTGTAATTGTGGTTACTCTTGATTTTAACTCAATTTTAATCTGACTGACTGATACATAAATTAGAATAACACAGATCCAGGAAGGAAAATGTGACAAATAGGTTGGTGTGTGCGTTTTCCTTGGTGATGTGTAACTCTGGGAAGTTAGAGCACTTGTGCATGGAGACTGCACTGCTCAATGCAGTGATCTATCACATAAATATGACACTGTATTCTCAAAATTGAATTTTCATGTCATGCAGGGTTTCAGGCTCTTCTGTTGCCTAAACAGTGAACAACCACAAATGTCTTTACTGTTTGGCTTTTTCCTTTCCACTTCCTTCTGTTTTGTATGTTTAGACTGGAAAGTGGGGAACCTTTTCTTGCAATGTATATATGAGATCCTAATATTATTTCAGGGTCAGAAAAACAAAATGGATCCTAAATGCAATTTCCTAAATCCATTGTGACTTTTCTAATCTGTCTTTATTCTTTTCTCCCTACGAGCTAGTATAGTTATTTCTTTTGCTGCTCACTGCTTTCCCTACAGATCTCAGAGCAATTCTGCTGGTTCCTTTCCTGACTGACTTAATCCTTGGTCTTACTTCTCTGCAGCTTTCTTCTATTTTAAGTCAGGGAATGGAGGCGAAGTGGGGGAGGGACAGGAAAATCATACAGTCTAACTTCTATAATTTTATGTTTTTACTGCTTGGAATGTATGATTCATGCACTTCCACATTTTGTCCTTTTTTTTTTTTTCCTAGAGAGACTAGCTTTAATGATCACAAATGACTGCAGCTAGGGAGGGAGCAGGGCCTTGCCAGCCCTCGGCATTCCCAGCCAAATCTCCCTGCAATTGTTTAGATTTATTTTCAGCTGCATAAAGTTCCTAGGTAGGGTGGAGGGAGGAAAACAGAGGCTATAAGGCCCAGGTTCCTACAGCAGTTTGGGGAGAGCTTTTTTCCTTTAGTAAAATTGCCTTTCCCAATAGTTTGCCTTGCCACCATCCATCATTAGACTGGTTTCATAGAATAAGAGAGTAAAACTTGATTCCAAACTTCTAAGACAATTCCTGTCTGGACCAACAGAGCTTTTTGGTCCATATTAACTAAAATCTGTGAGTGACAGCTACTTTTTGGGGGATCTCCAACTTTGGCTATTCCCAGAAAAACAAGGTGTTGAAAATCATCCTAAGATTTCACTGAATCTCACTTTAGGATTTAACTTTCCTCACAAAAAGAAGCTTCAACCTGGATCCCTTATGTGGGGAGCAGAGAGCCAATATGAAGCCTCTAGATTCAATAAGGACAGAATATCTTCTATTTCTCTGAGTCTGCAGTTTCCCGAAAATTCTTCTAAATATGTCTTAGAAGCCCCATGAACAATTCATTTTACCTTCAGTTCTTTGTGTCCTTCCTCAAAAGGACAGGGGTCTTGCAAGAGTTTTGACATGCAGCACAAAAGAAAAAAAAAAAAAAGGAAGAAAAGACCAAGTGCCCTTTCTCTCTGGACTTCTTTTATCCTCATGCACTCACTTTCCAAAGGGACATATGCTTTTATTTTCCTCAGGAAATGTAGTTTATAATCACTTTCTAAGTTTCATTTTTCCTGCTTTCCTTAAGATGTATTTTGCACTGAAATCGTTAGAATTTGACTCTGTGGATTTCTTGTTTAATATTTCCTGTGAAATATTTGTTACCCCCCACCCAAAAAAAAAAAAAATCACCTGGCTTTAGATTTCTCCCTCTCTTCCCAGTCACACCCATGAAAATTCTTTTTCCCTCTATAAGTCTTCTCCGCATCCCCAGTCTAAAGGGGGTTGGCCTGCAGTGCATCTGGGTACATGTTCTGTGGTGCTTTGACCTAATTCCACTTGGGTCTCGCCAGGTGCATTCCCCTACTTACCACTCTAGCTGACCCTTCAAATTCCTCCAGTGTGCCAGATGTTCCCAAAATTGTGTTCTCCCTGGGTGGATTTTGAGGCAGAGCTCTCCTTCCTCCCAGGCTCAGCCACAGCTGTGAGCTGATGGAGCTGCCTCTCCCCACTGCTGTGAACTTTAATCGGGTTCTAAAGTTTCATTATCATAGTGATCCATTCTGGAAGATATTTCACATTCCCCAAGCCCTAACAATCTTGTTTAATATTCTTTTCGTTTTTTCTTTCCTCATTTTTTCCCCTTTCTCTTTGATGCTGTTCTGCAGGTGCTGGAGAAATACAAGGCTCCAAGGTCTGCATCTCCCAAGACTGCTGCAGTTTTTAGCTCTCAGCCACCATTCCAGGAGCCACTCTCTTTTTCATGGCCGACAGCTGGTCTTTTTCAGGAATCACTGGCTCACAGTCAGGGAACTCTGATCATATGCCTTGTAAGATTCTTAGTGGCTGACATAATTTGCCAAATGCCAGCTTTCCTTCACAGAATTTTCTGGTCTTTCCAGCTCCACAGACACTTGGCTGCCAGGTATAACTCCCCATAATTAAAATATAACTTTGGGCTCCCTCATCACAAAAGTGGATGCATGATGATGTATATGGAGAGTGAAAAATAAAATTATTTTAGTTTTGCATGTGTGCAGTATTTGTGTGCAGATGATCCCCCTGAGATCTCCAATAGCTCATATATGCTATGCCAATGGCTGGGAACATTAATTAATTCATGTTAGCTAGTGAAAATGCAACGATGAGAACTGTAACTGACCCTATCACTGCAATTATTGTCCGTAATAATTAGTTTACAGTTACAGGAATACATTAGGAAGCGTAACTGCTACTACATTTGTCTCAGAGCACAGAAGAACACCATAACTCCTGATTTATATTGTATGGATTCTAAGAACACTGCCAAAGTACAGAAGTTGATGATTATTTCTTAAATGTCATGATTTCACCTTGATGACCCTGCATTAGGCAAGAAGTTAAAGTCCCCATCCTTTCACAGTTTGAATCAGTAGTCTTTTAGGCAGAAAACAGAGGCCATTTAGTGTAGGCAGTGAAGAGTCATTACTTCAAAGATATCCTAAATTTAGTCGTTGCTGCTGTGGTGACTCATCCAGTCTTATTGCACTGCAGGAAGTAATGAAAAAGCATCAGAATAATGCAAAGTAATTCACTACTCCTGTAACATCTCTCTGGTTACATGTTTTCCCTAGCTCCTTGGCCTAGAGACTCCGTCCTTGACTTCCTTATGTTTTTATTGGGTTTTTCACTTGCACCAAAATATTTAGGATGGTCTTAGTAGCTTCCCAATGAATCATCACAGTCTAAGCACACAACGAAGCACAAGAACTCAGCATACAGAACACGAGGAGGATGCGTGAGAGGTGGTAAAGAGTTCATGCTCACTCTGTAGGGCTTAGAGTTTCAAAAAGGGGACATCGATTTGTCATGGTGGAATCCAAATCAGCACTGACCAGAGGAGTGGGCTTTCCACAGTCACAGATGAGCAGCTGCTTCTTTGCACAGCTTGCTACAGTGGACAAAAATCTGATGATGATGTTAAGAATGTCTAAGCTCTTAACCGTTTCAGTCCCTCACAGCATGGCATTAATTACATAAAATTGAAATTTTGGTTTCTTTCTTTGGTGAAATCAAAGTGTTGAAAATGTTATAATTTTCTAAATTATTGTGTTAGAGCTGACGAGGAGGAGGAAACCATCGGGATGTAGTTTGCCTCACGTAATTGGATCAATCCAGGACCTGCTGGTACCACTCAAGATTCAGTTGAGGGAGAACCTGAGGCCTCCATCCTTACAAGTGTTGACTGGGGAATGTTCTCCATCAAATGTTAGTTATGTAACTTCATTTCCTGACTCGGTGACCAAAGCTGCCTGCGCAGTGACTGTTCCAAAAGTCCATTTAGAACCATGGAATCACAGAGTCATGGAACGGCTTGGGCTGGAAGGCTCCTTTCATTCCAATCCTTCTGCCATGGGCAGGGACACCTTCCACTATCCCAGGCTGCTCCAATCTCCATCCAACCCAGCTTTGGACACTTCCAGGGATAGGACAACCACAGATTCTCTGGGCACCTGAGCCAGGGCCTCACTCCCCTCTGAGTGAAGGATTTCCTCCATATATCTAAGTGTTGGAAGACCACAATGAGATGTCCCTGGAGCCATCTCTTCTCCAGGCTGAGCTAGACAGCTTCATTTCTGTGTGGTAAAACAGAAAAAGGTTCACCAATTTATTTTAGTAGCAATCTGTGAAGAAAGAACTATGGTTCAGAAAATGTTCTTCATAATAATTAAAAATGTAATTGCAACAAGCACAGAAATGACTGTTCTTGAGAACAAAAGGGTGACTCCAATCTTTAACCATATCCGATAAAAGACTATTTGCTGTTAAAGCTTCTGCATATTCTAGCTCAAATATCTAAAAATAACATCCCCCTTTCCTGGAAGAGAAATGTGAGCCCTCTGCATATGTGACCTGTTCTCACCTAAATATTGCTGAAGACTCCTTAAGATGATAATTCTGTAACAAAAGGGAAATTAGAGTAGCTAATTCAGTCCCAACGATCCTGACATTAAATCTTCTGTTGTGTTGTCGCCAACAATCAAATTCACCACAATATCCCTTGTTATACTTCAAGCTGAAGTAGCTGATCAACTTTAAATGAGATGTCCTTATCTGAATAAGTTTATTTCCTGAAGAAAGATTTGGATTAGACAAAACGGCTTGTTTTTCCCAATGCACAAAATCATAGGATATTTAACTTATAAAGTACTTCATGAGAGCTCTAGTCCAGCTTCAAGGTAGGGTCAACATTTAATTCAACCCAGTTCCTTGAAGCTTATTCCAGTTTGATGTTAAAAAATCTCCAAGGACCAAGATTTCACAAACTCTTTAGAGCACTTTCAATGCTTCACTGTCCTTTGCTGAGAATATTTTTGCTCTTATCAAGTCAGAACCTTTCCTGTTCAGTTTATGGTCACTGCCTGAAATGCATGCACCACGCCTCTTCATAAAGACCCTGACTCCATCTTGGTAAATTCCTCTATGGTTTTGGAATACAAAGCTTAGTGTGGAAAGTGGTACATTTCTGCATAAAGCATTTAATAGTTTCAAAACAAAATGTTTTCATACTTCCATTTCAAAATGGCATATTGTTACTAAAGAGATGCGGGGGAAAAAGAAAATTATACAGTTTGGATCATGTGAAACATTTAATTTAGACCAAAACTGAGTGTTTTGTTTTGCAGTTTTTCTCTTGGGCACTAAATTGAAAAAGTATGTATTCACAAACCTCTAGATAAGCTCTCTGTTTATGGTGATTTATGAACTGCTGGTGGAAAATCGGTAGAAGTTATTTTCTGTTAGCTAAATAGAAAAATACAACCTTCAATCTACCACTATGAAGAGCTGTAATTTGGAAAACACAACATGTGATAGAAATGGATTATGGTGCTATTCCATTCAGATGCATGACTTCACTGTTTCTCTATGCTGTGTCCTTTTAATGTGGACTTAATAACATCAGGCACCAGAGTAACTAGGTCCTTTTCAAACTGAAGAATACACGATGTTTCCATAACAGAACCTCTTAATTGCTGAACAAGGAGCAAAGCCCTTTTCTGCTTTGGATCGGAAAGTGTTTTCATTTTATGTGCGTAATGACAGAATGTATAGACTTTGTGTCTGGGTGTAGGGATGGAAAGTAAATTCTAACATACTTTGAAGTTTATTATAGTGGCACCACAGAGGTTCCTTCTGCAAAACTGTGCTTCCATTTCCTCATACGCTTTCCAGGATAAAGGGGTAATCACTTTTTTCCTACAAATACATGTTTGGATTGTAAAGTGGTGCATAAACAGTTTGTTTTTCAAAACGGGGATTCTTTACCTTAGAAAATCTGATAGCTGTGGCATCCTGGCCCGCTCCTTAGTAAAAATCATCACATGGAGTATAGTAGGCATTGACTATGAAAAACCAAGAAGCAAATGATACTGTCCGGATTCTCAGAAACTTCCAAGAAGGAGTAAAAATGTTCAGCCCACTTTGCGTATTTTACTCAGGGTTAATAGTGATGGTACCCACAGACAACAAAGTGGAAGAAATGAAGTCCCTAAATCGATTGAACTCAAAACAGCAGCAACTGCTGAACAACAAAAAATGATCTTCAGTATGGATACACTCACTCACACAGAGGAGCAATGGAAGGAAAGGGCCTTTGTTTCCAAAATGGTGTGATGCCCTGAGCAGACAGACGTGTGGATTGTGGGTATAGCATGCATTTTTGATTCTGAATAATGTTCCAGGGACATCTTTTGCCCAGTTCCTGCCATGGTTGTTGGAGCCTAATAGTGATTTATGTTGTCTAAAAATTAGATCTTGGATGACACAAGGAAGGATCACTGTGGAAAGGCTCTGGGAGAACGCTGCTTTTTACACTTCTTATCATTTGCTACCACCAAGCGTTAAAGTAAGGAGACCAATAACAAGAGACCTTTGATTTTACTCAGTGTGGCCATTATGATTTGCTTCCTCTTTATTCCTTCTTGTCTCAAAGGCGACACATATTTCAAGCAGAGTTTGTGACTGCTCGGTTGGTTAGCAGGATGGAAGAAGGGGTGCATTTGACAACTTACATCAATGGGGCACAATCCTGGGCTGCGAAATCAATAGAAGAAAGCTGATTTAATACAACATGCAAGCTCTGAAGCCCTAAGAAGGTGTTATTTGAGAAGAACAGAAAATAGGGTGTTTTCCAAATACAGAAAATGCCCAAAACATCACTGTGTGGGGACAGCTGGCAAGACTATTTTCTTGGCCATGTTTCTGTTTCCACTGACAGAGGGGAAGAATCTGAGGCACACCAGGGCCTTCTGCACTGCTGCTCTGCAGGACCAGTGTTTCCTCCTGCCTACAGCCTGCAGCAGCCTGAAGTGACTCAGAAATTCCAGAAAAGGAAGCATTTTGATTGCTGCTGTGAAGTGCAAGGGGACACTAGCATTTTCCCCTATGTTTGGGTAAAAGGGGAAAATTCAATGCAAATGCTTCTCACACCCGCAAGATTTCCTATAACTCAGCTCAGCAAGACAGATTTTCTTCCATGTCCAGTCAGCTCTATAACACCTCTCCAGAATTTTAGAAGTCAGTATTCAGTATAGTGTTCAGAAGCTGGTTCACCACTGCTAAGAGATTTAAGTGCCCTTTAACCCTCTTATTGCCTTTTAGTGTGGAATGTTCCTTGTGTGCTAAAAATGCTTCTCTCTTTCCATGTCTCCAACCCATCATCTCATCAGCTTCCAACTCAGGAAATACTCACTCATATCCTCCACCTATAAAAAAAGATCTTGGGTTCCAGACCAATACCTAAATAAACAAATAAACAAACAAACCAAACAGCCAAACACCAATCCCTTTACTAGATCTCAGTTGATCATTTTGGGTAAACACAGTTTTTATTGAATGGCAAGAGGGCCTGTGGCACTGACTCCACAGGTGGGGTCAGTCTTTGTCAGGTGAAGGTAACAGACATAAGTTTTCCATCTATGTAATGGGGAGACAAGAAGACAGAGAATAACCAATCTTATCCATAAGAAATAAATAAATAAATAAATAAATACAGGAGATCAGCTCAAGGATATTTCCTTATTCAATTGGTTACAGAGGATCAGTGATTGTTCAGTCGGCCCAACTCACTTTTAGGTGGATGAAATTAAAACCAGCATCTATCCCCGTCATCTTACTGCCAATTGTTCAGAAAGTGAGAGTAACACAGAGTAGAAATGAAGGAATAAACACTAAAAATTAAGATAGGTATATAGGTAAGGTCTTTCTGATGTGGAAAAGACCTACCATACCTCTCCAAGGCTGGTCTGTGGAGCAGGATACAGCATAAACCCTTTTATTCACACTTGCTCTTTAGGGTAAGTGGACTGCTTAGTCTTTCTTGCTTAAATGTTACAGCCACAAAACTAGCTAATAAATTTCTGGCTGACAAGCCTGACAGAGCAATAAGTAAAAACAGGAAGGCATCTATTACATATTATCCTGAATTTATCAGCTTTGCCTTCAAAAGGGGAAATAACACAAAGCAAATTGTGGGAAGTTTTTTTATCTGCTAGAAAAATATGCCCTGTGCCCCAGTCAAAAAACAAGCTGTTGTGAAGTAACCATATTATTTAAAGCTACAAGTCAAACAGGAAGAGGAAAACCAAACAAGCATGGCTTGAAAATTTCCCACAAGTGAGCTCTGACAGTCAGAATGCAGTGATGGACTTGCTGACAGATCCTGGGCTGCAGGGCAACCATCAGTTTTCCAGGTCCAGAGGGCTGGGAAAGAGAGTGGAAAGGATTCTCTTCTCATTTGAAGATTTGTCTCTGGCTGTACAATCGTGATATTTGCTTTATTGCTGGTTTTGATGTCAAGTCAATGTCAGCAACTGAGATTTCATCTTTCCGTTCAAGGTGAGGTCACTTCTAAACATCAAGATATGTCTGAAATATCACAAGTTACTGATGCAAGAAGCCACAGGCAAGGAGCCCTGGATAATTTAGCCACATTCCTTTGAAGCACTTCAGTTCATGCATAACTTTAAGCAAACAGGAATTAAAAATGAAGACTGCGTAGGACTAATGGCTATTTTAGGTTGGATGGGTATTTTGGGTTTAGGATCGCTGTGAGCCTGACAGCTGGTGAAATGGGTAATGTGGAAAACCTGTTGGCTGGAGCCATGGAGACACATAACATGAACCTGCTGTCTGAGAAATACAGTGGTGGAAAAGGTGTCTGTGTAACTCACCTGCTGCTGGGATGGCCATACCTTTCACTCCACAGTGTTTTCAACGTAACAGCAGAGCTCATACTTCAAGTCACACTCCTTAATGCTGAAGGGTTTTTTTGGGCTGGTTTTTTTTTTCATCTTCAAAACCCAATCCTCAGAATAGAAACATTTATAAGCATCAAGCTGACAAGCACTAGCACTCTGGATTTTTGTTTGCTTTATCTTACACAAAGACACCACTTCGCAAATCCTCAAGATTTGCAAACGATCCCTGATGAATCATCTCTATTCAAAAGAATGAGATGTTAAAAGCGTTTTCTGCAGCAGCAGAGTTGCCACATTTTCTACACATTTCACAATTGCTACACATTTTCCTATATGCATAAGCCTTTTCAAAAGATGTATTCTAGCACATCTTATGTAAAGTGAATTAAAATAATGACATTAAATTTGTTAGGATTTTAGGCCAAAAATGCCATTATAATCATCAAGATCAAACTATGGCATAAACTTACCCAACTGCTTACCTTTCTATAACATGCAAATCTGCTCTATAACATTCTATTTTATAACATTTTATTCTATATTATACTCTATGATATTCTTTAACACATAATATTTAATAACACATAATATTCTGTAACATGTAATATTCTATAACATTACCCAGAGATTCCTGGATTAGACAATATAACTTTTTTGGAAAAACCAAAAAGAAATCAGTAATTTGTCAGTATGGCATATCTTATATAAAAGATCCGGTTTGATTTTAGAGAGTGAAATGGAAGGACATGAACTAATTTTTGGCAAATGACACTGGTTCAATAATTTAGACTAAGCTAAATTCCAAACTGAATGTCATATTCTAGTCCAAATTCCATTTTGTATTCCCATTTGATACTGTCATAATTTCAGTGTCCAATTTACTTTGTGGTGCTAGGCTATCACAACATTTATAGATTGATTTTAAAAGTCATTTCAAATTACTAAGAGGAACACAATCCCTCGCAATACACATCCCAGCTCTGTCATACAATGAATCTAAATCAAAAATGCAAACAGGTATTTGGTCCAGGAATCAAAGTCTGTGTATTGATATGAGTACTAGATTATCATTGGAAAAAGGCACTGGAAACCTGAGTTTGTTTAAGAACAGACTTTGCCAAGAAGTTATTTTATAAATGTATTCCTTTCTAAGTAGCCTTCACATGCTTCTAAACAGAAGTAAAGCCATGCATCACAGAACAAAAGGTCATAAATTACTTTACTGACAATTTTCTTAGTCTGTGTTTTCACATTTGTCAGGTTGCTCTGACAAGATGTATAGTCTTGTAGAACCAAATTAATACACTGGGAGGCTTTGCCATTAAAGAAATGCAAGCTGATTTCTTTCATTATGACCGTCAGGAGAGCTGCATTTGCAGCGCAAACAGCTACAGTGTTCTCTGAGCTAATATTGCTGTGGCACATGGCTGACTCGTAGCAACCTGGATCCTGAAACTGGGGCAAAGTCTTTGTTGAAATCCCCAGGGAAGAAACTACTTAAAATCCAGGTGCTTAATGGTAGAACCATGTGTAAACTGAAATGCATAACATACATTCGTCCCACTATTATGGCAGCACATTAAAAGGAAAAGAATGAGGAAAGAAAGTCACAAGAAACCCCAAGAATTTTCAGCTTACTTACTAACAATCCAAATATTGTGCCTGATGTTGCACATGACCAGATTTTTACCCTCAAATCCAAGCTGACACAAAAACATTTCTTGGAGGAGAAGCTAAGCTCAGACCCTGATGTTAAGGAGGCAGTATAAAACAAACAATCTGGTTTAGTACCTCTGCTCTGACCCCAGCTCAGGAAGACATGTAAACACATGCTTCACTCTGCCTGGGCGCACTAAGTGCCCTCGTTGCATATTTTCCTGCCAGCTGCTGTACAGAAACACATACGCAGAAACTCAGAAGCCACAGAATAATACGCCCAGGGCACAGTTAGCTTTCCTGCAGTCCCATGGGAAGAAAGCTGGTGAATTCATAGTTAAACACCGTAAAACTGCAAGGTACATCAGAAAGACCCAAATCAAGGAGCGCTGGAATTCTGATTAATCCCAACCTTGTGAGATCTGCCAAATTTTTCAGCAGCAGTGGAAAAGTGCATAAGAATTTGTGAAGTTGTTAATGTAGTTTGAATCCCAGTGATTCAGATATCTTGTGGATATCTTTGATTCAGAAACTTTGGAGAAAAACTGCAGAGACATATTTGATAACTAGTGGTTAGCTTAAATAAAACCTCTTCAGACTCTGATTAGTGGTGAAGCTGTGTTCAGACCAAGCAAATCTCTAGTTTCTTTTTCACTGGTTTAATTCCTTCCTCCTTCTGAGGGAGGAAAAACAAGACAAAAATATTTTTTCATGGTATTTTGGCACTTCTGTTTCCTGTTGTGGCCAGAACCTAGAAGCTAAGAAACTTCTGACTGAAACAATTGAAGTAGTACTGGAAAATTCAAACAGGAAGCAAGATGTAATTTTTTAAACAGTGAGAGCAATTAATCACAGGAACAGCTTTACCGATGGATGTGGTGAATTTACCATCCATGCCAGTCCTTAAATCGAGTCTGTCTTTCCTTCTAAGTGTGATTGCTTTAATTTAAGTTATTGGCTTTAACACAGGAAACACTGGGTAAAATATTCTGGTTTAACTAGGCTGTTACAAAGATCCCCCCCCGGTCTTAAGACTAAGAAAATATTTACAAGGCAGACTTTAGGACACATTTTTTCACAGACAGGGTGAATGGGGAGGACAGGGAGAAGAGAGGTGGATATATTCCGGACTTGGACCATCTTCATGAATAGGACACTTCACCGAGAGACCAAAAGACTGCAGTCTTTGCTTCAGGTGATGTACTGACAGGGACAGAAACAAGTTCAATTGTTAAATGAGCTTCCACATTTGTTTAATTTACCAGATTTAAAGGCAGTCCAGGTGTGCAGTGTGTCATTTTGACTTCAGGAGAGGCTCATGTTAGGAAAAAGGTAAATAGAGATAAACTTTATATTCAGATCCATAGTCTGATGCCTGGCTAGTCACCTATCTTCAGATGCAGTCCTAACTCCTTTCCTGGGCGTTACTTGTGGCTATTTTAGGCATCTCGTTGCCAGTGGCCATAGCAACTTATATAGAATCATCTTAGAATAGTTTGGGTTGAAAAGGACCTAAAAGACCAAATGCATCCACCGCCTGCCATGGGCAGGGACACCTTTCTCTAGACCAGGCTGCCTCAAGCCCCATCCATCCTGGCCTTGAACATTTCCAGGGATGGGGTATCTTTCTTCAGTACCTCTTAGAGTGTACCTGAGTTTCCAAGTCATGGCTGGATGCTTCACAAGGCACAGAGTCTTGGATAATTGTTGCTGTTTTGAACTTTTAGGTCAAAAAGCACTAGAAATATCCTTTTTCAGGTATTTAAAATCCAATTACTTCAACAGCAGGTAAGTGTCTAGACACCTGTAACACTGACTTAGAAGCCATAAAAATGCACCTTCTGGTCTACAAAACATTGACTTTTTATCTTGTGATAATCTGATCTTTCTTTGTGGGGAGCAATCTGTTCAAGCTAAATATCTGCAAATGCACATAAGATTTTGCATGAACTGAATAACCAGCTCATTGTGAATCAAAGCTATGTTTGGACAGAAATTCTTCCCACATCTTAAAGATAGTTCCAGCAAAGAAATGTTCAGCTGCATAAAAGCACCCTCACACAGAGTAATAGAGGAAGGAAAGACTTTCAGTTTCACTAGAAACAGAAATGCCTGTTTCTACTGTCAACGGGAGGAAAAAAAAAAGAAAAGAAAAATTTTGAGCTACTTTATGGAAACATCTGGGGGAAAGAGAACAGGAGGTGTCAACAGAAGTCAAAATAACAACTTGTATCACATGGTTTTGATGTGAATGTTTTTGACACATTTATCATACTTGCCATTCTGGAGGAGCAGGGTTAGATGTATGCCAGGTAAAAAAAGAAGCAGTGAGAGACCTCTCTTTTTAGAAGGAGACAGCCTCACTTAAGGAATCTAAATTGCATTTCTGAGCATTACAAATCAGCTGTAAATGCAATTTTACGGTTGTTCTAGGGAGAAAATGTGGGTGGAGCAGACAGTAAGAAGAGAGAAAATAGGCAAATTGAGAAATAAAGACACAGACTAGTTGTAACAAGTGCTGGAGTGCTCTAAAGTAAAAGTTTCTTCTGATCCCATTAAACTTGTATAAAAGGCACAGTATTCATTTTCCACCAAGACTTTGTGGCTGATTTTTTTTTCTACCATCTTTGAAGCCCAGCACTTTTGTGAACACTCAAACCAAAAAAAATGAGCCGAATACTTGCAGAAGCTCACCTTTTTTCTAAAACTATTTGTATCAAGGCTACATAGCACCTATCTGCACTGTATCTAAACAGCTGCCTAAAAGCAGAAATAACAGTAAGTTGGTGTCACATGGGGAAAGAAGTGTTTCCAGACTTATTATGACGATCAGTGGACAGTCTTGTAACAAAGTGATGTTCATCTGGTATGACCTATATTTCAAAAACCCATTAGACTCTTCACTCTAGAATGACCCTGCTTGAGCAGGAGGATTGGACCAGACATGGTTCCTTCCAAATTTGCCCATCCTGTGATTCTTCATCCTCAACATCTGACCTGAATACAAGCCAGATGGGCCCACCTTTACTATGAAATAAATCAAAAAATAAAGCACAAGAACTAAAAGCTTTTGACTCAGCCTCAAACCAAGGCAATGAACTGACTCCAAGGAAATTTTGCAAGACCGAGATCACCAAGCAGCAGTGGACGTGAGCCAGTCACTCTCATAACCCCTGGGCCAGAAACTGGATCTTGATTTCTTTTATTCTGAGGCACAGACTCATTCATGTGTGAATGGCTCTCAACAGCTTCCTTAACTATATTTTCTTGCACGCTTTTTTCTGCTTAGAACTGTCTTTTCATTAGAGAGAAGGAAAATTAGTTTTTATGAGAAATGTCCTCAAAAACTAAAGGTTACCACAATAAAAAGGCTTTGGAAGGGGACTCCCTGAAAGGGAGGCACAATTGTAGGAGGCAGAGCACTGAGTGGAGGAGTGCAATGTCAGAGATGGAGATGAGGAGAGAGGGATTCATAAAAGAACACAGCAGAAAAAAGAATCAAACCTCTGACTCTGGAAACTATTTATCAGTGGGTTTTTCTTGGGAGTGTAACAAGGCCAGCATTTCATTCAGCATGTCTATATATTTTCCATCTGGGTGCTATTCTACAAAGAGTAGCATTTATTATGATTTTACTTCGTTAGAGTTCATTTACTTCATTACTACAGTATCCAGTGAAGAGCTGTATTTTCCTTCTGATCAAAGAAGAGATTTGACTGTCATTTCTTTCAAGTCCTTCTATGAAAAAAATACTTCCCTTTTACTGTAACTTCCTATTTTGTTTCATTCTTCTAACAAGCAAAGAATTCTAGAAAAACAATAAATTTGAAAGCAGAATGTATCTTTTCTTTTTTAAAATATTTTTTATATTATTTAAAGGACTGTAGTTTAAATAAAATTCATGACAGAGGTCTACTTAACAAAAAATTAATTTGGGATCTTTTAGCCAAATTCTCCCATCCCAGGTGTCTACAGTGTAGGCGTTCACATCTCTGTCAGTCATCCCAGAGACGCAGTTCACACAGTCCATGGAGTTTGCACTGTCTTTCATGTGACAAATAATTATTTCATTGACCATACTGCCAAGTCCTCTTCCAAATATCAGTGGAACCTAGGAGGGTTAAACCCAGATGCAGAAAACCACCTATGGTTGACTTAGGTATCTGAGCTGAACCAAAGTCCAACCTCTCCTTTTCACAGGCTTCCCTCATGAATCTAAGGGGAATGGGAAAAATACTTGGAGTCCTATAATTTGATTTGAAGGTGCTTATCTCTTTTATTGCATTTGTGGAGGTCCTGCAGTGACTATTCTCTGGCTTCGGAGATACAAATAGTTCTACTTTTGCAGTCAGTGGTAGCACTTTTTTCCAGATGGTATTTCCGGGAGAAAATCTGCAGTACTTGTAGGATCATGGAGTCATAGAGTCATTAAGGATGGGAAAGCCTTCTAATATCATTGAGTCCAACCATTAACCCATCACTAAACATGTCCCCAGGTGTCACATCCAACACTTCCAGGGGACGGTGATTCCTACACTGCCCTAAACAGCCTGTTCCAGGACTCAACAACCTTTTCCATAAAGAAATTTACCCTAATGCCAAATCTAAACCTTCTGTTGTGGAACTTGAGGCTGTTTCCTCTCGTCTTATCTCTTTTTACTTGGGAGAAGAGGCCAACCCCCACATGGATGCACCCGTCTGTCAGGGAGTTGTAGGGAACAATTGTTCAGGGGGTGATTAAGAGCATATTTATTCCTCTGACAACTCCAGAACAAGAGCTTTGATTGAATTTGTTAAAACATATTAGACATATCTATTCTTGTTGTCAGCAGAGAAAAACACATGGTTCTAAAATGTGCATGGTGTAAGCATTTGGGGCCCAAGGAATTGTGTAGACCAGGGAAAGAAGTGGTCACCAGTGTGTGAAATGTTCTCCTGAAGGCCAAGTACAGGTTTGTTATGTGCAGAATACAGCCTGTGTATCATGTTACTAGAGAAAAACTCCCCATTCAAAAATTTTAACAGCAGAAATAAGAAAAAAAACTCTCAGACCACTCCATCTTGCTTCATAACCGATAACGAAACAAGGGGTCGTGTTTCTACTTTCTGACTTTCAGAGTGATGGTGCCTCTTTGTATCTGGGGTGTAATCCAGGGAAAACAGAAGAAAAAGTTATTGTATTACACTTAAAAATGTGTAGTAATTCATTAAATAAACAGCAGCAAGCATTGGAAGCAGGAATAGAGAATGAATAGAAGTCCCACAATTTAGTTCCCAAGGTCAGCATTTGTTCTGTAAAAAGTGTTGCAAATGCAAATGTGCCCATGTCTGGTTTTATATGTCTATGTATATAAATATTTATTGTATCAAATAAAAAACTTATATAAATGCATATTGCACATATAATGACTCTATATAATAAATATAGTATTAATATATGATTACTATACTATATGGAAGTGTTCAAAACCAGCTTGAATATGGCCCGTGGCAATCTGGTCTGGTGGGAAGTGTTCCTGTCCATGGAAGGATTTTGGAACAAGCTGGTATCTTTAGGGCCCCTTTCGACACAAACCAATCTATGATTTTATGATTAGTATATAATATTAATAGTATATGGATATATTTCAAAATACATTGCTAAATGTTTTAGCAACAGATGCGTATTTTAAAGTCAATGTTGTATTGGTAAAAGAAAATGGATGAACAAGGCCAAACACAATTAAAAATACTGAAAGACAGAAAATTCTTTTTCCTTATGATATTTGGGATGCTTTTGACCTTGACTGCAGTCAAGTGAGCAAAAAAGACAGAGTCTCTTGATCTTTGTTTGTAAAAGAAGCCACAATTGTTTTTTTCCAGTGAAGTAAATGTAGAAGAAAATACAAGTTGAATTTATAAATTAACAATAGGTAACAGAACTGGAAATACTTATTCCATCCGACAATGCAATGTAGGTCTATTTTCTGTGCCCCTTCCTCTGTCAATTGAAACTTCATGTTGCTGCGGCCACCCTCCGTGAGCTCAGGATGGCATCTGTGCTTTATCTCAAAAACTTCCTTAGCTCTCAGCTGAACAGAGCAGGCAACAGAAGTCAGGCAGACATAGAATTTACAGGGTGTTACTCAATAAATAATAAATTACTAAATCAATCCAAGAGGAAAAGATGTGCCCAAAGTGGAAGTTTCTCTATGAGATCAATACTTCTGCATTTCAACATCCAAATCTCTTTAGATTTTAAACTCAATATTAGGGAAAATTTCTTTGTTGAAAGGGTTGTTAAGCCCTGGCACAGCCGTGTAGGAGAGTGGTGGAGTTCCCATCCCTTCAGGGATCCAAAACCTATTTGGATGTGGGGGACATGCTAGTGGTGGCCTTGGCAGTACTGGGGGAATGGCTGGACTGGATCACAGAATCATGGAATTTTTAAGGTTGAAAAAAGTCCAACTGTGATTCCATCCAATTTGGTCTAGCCTACAATTCTATGATTATAGAACTCTTACTTTTAAAGAATTAGAGTTAAGCTAGCTTTAGCCATCAAAGAATGAGCTGTCAGTGCCAAGCTAACCAGTCTCCAGCTGACTTCCTGAGATATTCAAACCGTTTTGAGTAGGACTACACACTGGTGTGCCCACGGCCTTCCTGGGTCTGAGTTACCCAAGAAAATTATTTATTGCTAGGGAATGAAAGTAAATGTAGATTCCTTTCAAGTGCTGAAAAATAAGAGCCATTTCTCTGCTAAAAGTTATTAACAACCTTCGTAGCTATGGATGAGAGAGAATCTTGACTAGGAAGAAACAAGCTAGACACTATGCAGTTAGAGACCAAAATGTTTTTTGTTTGTTTTCCATTATTCCTAGATGCACCAGTGAAACTCTTTCTTTCCAAGGAGACACTCAGGCACGCCAGGGTTAATGCCTCTTCTGGCCACATCACTTTGCAGCTGAAAACTTAGGAATTTGTGCACACTTATGCATGGAACAAACAAAGCCACCGCTCGCATTATAATCTCCTCAGGGACAGCCAACTGGGAAAGACAAATTTAGCAGCATACTTCTGGCTTTTTTACACTGTGTAACGCCATTAAATGCGACATCATGTAGACAATGAATGTTACAACAAAATACTGATGCTGTTTATTAGCTGCCTGACTATTTTTTTTTGGAGAGGAAGCACATGTCACATTTGTTTCAGACAACCGCATTGGGGTCCCACAGCTCTGATTAAATATGTATCATTTGTTCAGCTGCATCGGAGTCAGTTTTGGTCTACATACACATTTCGTTAATATTTTAAATAGGAAAAACAACAAAGAGAGGAGAAATTAACAGTTGCTGAACTTCTCCAATTACCGCTAATCACATTTACACCCTGGGGTTTGCAGAATTAGAAATCAATTGGAGGCTTCCTCTTTCTACAGCAGGCAGTAAATGTGACAATTTAGGGAAAGGACTAGAAGACAACCCAATTCAACCTGGATACCCTTGTAAGTGCCCTCCAGTGAATTTATTGCTTTGGTGTTTGATGTGACACAAAGATTATATGGCATCATTTACTAAAATGATAAATCATTGTGCGTGGTTGATACTGAAAAAACATGGCATCATTCCTTTTTATATAAAAATATTTTTTCTTTCCTTTCAAACATTCAGAAATTACATTCCAAGCAAAACTCTGCAGTGAAATCTTCCTAGATCATTTGATGGTATTTCACCTTTTCCTTTCAAGATTGTGAAAAATTACTTCTAAGAAAGAACTGCTCCAAACATGATCCTCTCTGATTTTTTTAATGAAAGGAAGAGGATTTTTACCACTATCTCATGGTGTTTTATCTATACCATATTGGTTAGAAGGCTACTGTCAGTGTCAGTTAGCATGATCTTTAATCGAAGAGTTTCTTCTTAAGTGTTTAGATAAACTCAAATTGGCCATTTATGTGTTTTTGAACATCAGAAATGATGAACCAGCAGGGTCAAGTGGTCTAAAGCAGCTTATGATTCCCTAATCTGGGAAAAGCCTTAGCGGGGGGCTGTCAAAGCGCATTTTGCAATGAGCGCGTGTAAATGTTCACGTGCTCATAAAGACATTGCTGCAGAGCTAAACTCGTACCCACTGTTCATAATTAAATGTGGAAAGAGAGGAGGTCATCTGAGCAAAAATCAGTATTTGGGGGAAGAAAACAACCCTGTTGGTAGGTCCTCCAACATACAAGCTCAAGGTAGGGAAATAAACTAATATGTCTGGCAAAAGACATTGATATGGAGCAAAAATCCCATCTAGATGAGCTTTATGATTTCTCAAAATAGAGATGAAAATCCTGTTTTCTAGGAGAATATGCAGTCTGAATGGCTTTTCGAGTCTTTATCTATGCATGTGTTTTTACTCTTTCCTGTAACCTAGAAGAAGAATGAAATAAAAAATAAAGGTGAGGTGAGGAGGAATGATTACTCAACCAGACCTTTTAAAACCTGAAATTCATTCATTTTCATACGAACTTCATGAAAAAAAAAAAAAACAAAAAAGCCAAAACAACCAACCAACCAACCAAACCAACCAAAAAAAAAAACCAAAAAAACAAAAAAACCCAAAGAAAAGCAGACAAGTTCTCTGTTCATTTAAGCCATTTAATCTACTGCTCAAAAATAAGATTCACCATAGATCTTCTCTTAAGCTATTCCATTAATAAACCTATTCATATAATTCAAGGGATTTGAATTATGTCATTAAATGTTTAGCCAGTTAAATAGTTTTCATACCACAGTATCTCCAAAACTTAGTAGTTCCATATAATACTATACATATACATACCATAGTAAGTCCAAAACTTACTCAAGAAGCAATAATGGTGTCTCCAGCAAAACAACTTATATGACAGATACTGCTCTGCAGTTTAAGCAACTCTTAGCAATATTGTTCTGATTTTGAAGGCCAAGATTTTATGCGATTACTGCAAAAAAATATACAACTGACTTTTTGCAAATTCAGAAAATATGAGTGTCAACTTCAGATAAGCAAAAATTTTATCATCAGAACTATTTCCTTAAATCAGTCAATTCCTTTTTCCTCGTACATTATGCAAATATGATTTTTTCAACCTTAAGACCGGAATAAGATGGTTGAAAAACAATTTGACAATTTGACATTTTAATAGCAATTGAATAAACTGTCACTGGGTGCACTGATTCTTATATTTAAGACTACACACTGGACCCATGACAACATCTTAATAGCATATGAAGTTGCATGAATTTTTTTAATCATGTGCAAAAGATCAAATACATGTCAGAGAAACTTCTGAATAAAGTTAATTATGTGATTGAAAGTTCAGAGGTTTACTCAAATAAAACACATAAGAGAGTTTGTATTTTGATCCTTAAAAGACATTTCTGTATGTCTCTTCACACTGTCGTAAGGCACACCATCTAAAATTTAGATGTGAAGCAAGTTAAAGATAGCAAAATTAAAACAACAAAAAGAATAGTTGTGACTTATTTCTGTAACAAAATGATGAGAAAATATGGATGTTTTACAGAGCATAACTGTAAATCATCCCACATTAACTCTATCCTTGACTTTTGTTCTCAAAAGAGGTGGCACATTCTACCTAAAAATTTGAGCTGAGCTCAGTAAATACTAAACCTATATGTATCAAAATGCTCATGAACATTTCTGTATATTTCAGCAAATCTAATCTCATCACAAGGCTCCCTGTTCTTGGCAGGCAGAGCATGAATGGTTGTGCAGACCACATTTTTTTGACAATTTTCCCTGTTCAGACAGAGTTCTGGATCCATTATATGATACAACACAATTATGGTGTATCATCAAGATCCCTTGTCTTGCTGTTTCAAATAACAGCTAGACACCTAAACTCAGTGTTTTGCAAAACAAATAAATATAGAAGATTATGACATGTGGGACAAACTTCAGCTTCCACCCTAGTAGCTATGTGACATATTCCTTAGAGTCTGGGATTCATCTCACCTAACTTTGGATTCAGAATCTATTTGTCTAACCCAGAGTTTGACATCTCAACTTCCTCTGCCATCATGGAGAAAAAACCATGGAAAGTCACACAGGCATCTTGCTGGGATGTAATAAACTGCTCTATAAATGTCTCATTTTTATACAGGATGGTTTTTCCCCTCCAATTTCTTTCTGTTATTAACATTGAGCCCGGAAGCATATCCTGCATCATGTCTGAGAGCAGTGAGATTTTTGGCCTTTCTTACCTAGGAAGTGAAACACTGGAACCAGCAGCCAATTGTCAAGGCAAATCCTTTGAACTCACGGGTTTGATCCAGGAAACTGGCAGAAATCTGAATGAGCTCACAAACCCTGTGGGAGGAACACTCACAAACCTTGGGCCGATGCCATCAAGGACCATAGATGAGATTACTGTGTTTTTTTAATGACCCTACTATTCTCCTAGGAGAAATATTAGTGAGCGTTATGAGTCAATGCTTTCTAGTAGTAGCCTTACTATTTATATTTGGAATTACAGAAAGGAAACGGCCAAAACTTCGAAATTCAGCTAAGAAAATAGAAAGCTGGGAGGAAAAGTTTTAACCTAAAGTAAACTTTTTTTTAAATCTTGTTTGTATCTATACAAGGTGATGTGTTGTTCACACTATGTGCCTCTAATACTGCATTTTTAGTTTATGATGTTGTGTTCTTGACCAGAGGTCATGGTTTGGCAGGACTCTCATGATTTTTTTTGTGGTAAGTTACGGAATGGCCAATAAATAAAAGTAATAATTCTCTAGAGATATTAAACTGGCAGGTTTTACAGGCAGTAACTTCACATACAATCAGAGCTAGGTCACTGCATGGTGTAACAGCAACCCTTCTTTTCAAACCGTATGAGCCAAGTTTCCATGATTGTGGTACATATTCCTCTCCTCACCTTTTCAGCTTTTTCTGGTACTACCCACCTCAAGAGAGTGGCTGGAGGCAGAGGGTATATACACACCAATCAGTGGAATGAAATTCAGATACCTTTCACACCAATGCTGACTTCAGCAATCACATCCTTGGGGATAAAATAACCCTGAGAATTGTCCCAGAACTGTCTAATTGAGTGATTACAGATGTATTTTAGCAATTCCAATTTGAATTGTGGGCAACTTCCGTGCCGCATTAGTTAGATGGAACATTAAAATGTACAATCCATATCCTAATCATCTCATAGTCCAAACAGGTTACTTGCAGGATAGTTCAGTACCTTGCCCTCTTCACTTCATTTAATCAACCTCTCTTCCCCTGATAAACTGAAAACAGGTTTCTTGCCTGGCTAATTAGCTATTAACTACCTTCTATCGTCACATCTTCAAGTTTACCCCTTAAATATTTAAAGCATGTTAGTCAGATGATGAGTACAGATTTCAGATTTTCTGCATTTTCCAGGTGGAAGAACTGAGGCAGAGAAATGTTAAGGTTATGCCTTATCTAGATTTAAAGTCTCAGAGTTAGACCCCTGAGTAATTTCAGACCACCTTTGCTGTCATAAAGCAGCTGCAGAAGGCAATTATTTGACCTACCTTATGGTGACATGCATTGTACCCTCACTTTTATTAATTACAAAAATCTATTTTCATCAGAGTATAAATGCCCGCCTATACCATGTGTAGATAAAAATGTCATCAAAGCAAGTGTGTGACTGAAGTGATAGCTAGTATTCCTTGACAGTATTTTAAAGCAGGCAATTCCTCTTTTGAAGTCTTTCTGTTAAATTTTACCCATCACTGTTATTTGGGTACAAAAATATACTCCTGAAATACATGTTGAAGTGGGTGCATCCTCTTGGATTAAGCCAAGCCACAGTACAAAGTAGGTGGAGTAGTTTCGAAGTTGTTGGCTTTTTTTATTATTAGCCATTAGAAAGGAACAGAACTGTTGTAGAAGACGTGGAAAAAGCCAAGTGCTTGCATGGAGGCACTTGCACTATAAATAACAACACATGGGATTTTAATTCTGTAGAAGAAAATAAAGCACACTCAGGACCACACTCTGGTAAGGAAGGAGGATGTCATGAAGGATTGACATGTATTGTTAACCTCTTTTACCCTTCAATCTAGAGAGACCACCAGCTCTTTTTTAAGATTTGCCCAGTAATTCATAAATTTCTTAATTTCTCAGAGGAAATGACAACAGTCAGCACCATATCAGGGAAAATTCTAGCAACATTCCAATACAGATTTCTGGTGATTTATTCTGAATTAGCAGGAACATATTAATGAGAATGCAAAGTTAAAATCTAAGCAGGATTTTCAAAGAATTTACATTATTTAAGTAAATTAATCTTATATCTTTTTGCTATCAATTTAAATTCTTAAATTGCATCTCTGACATAGTAGCATAGTCAAATACTTGAACAGGTTGCCCAGGAGAGTGGTGGAGTTACCAACCCTGGAAGTGTTCAAAAAACATGCAGATGTGGCCTTTGGGGATGTGATTATGTTAATGGTTGGACTTAATGACCTCAAACATCTTTTTAAACCATAATGATTCTATGTCACTGTGAAAAAAAAAAAAAAAACAAACAAACCAACCAAAACAAAACCACAAAAACCCAGCAGTAATCAAAATTGCTACTTTAAAAATAATAAAACTTTTAAAAGCAACCTTCCTTCAAGTCAATTTGAATTAAAAATAACCTACATCTGGACTGCAAAGAGTAGATGTGTGTAAGCTAGGTCCCTGGTGTCTTTATTCACTCCAGCAATATATTTCCTATACTTGAACATTTTGTACAGAGAGAGAAGGGGTACCGTGCTCACTGGCTGCTGTCTTCCTGGAAATAGCTTTGAGGCAACTGCAAAAGTTTTCTTAAAAATTTATATTGGAACTTCCAGTTCCCATAGCTCCTTTCTCATCCATCGTTTAAGGATTGTGCCAGAAAACCCACTGCACTGTCCCCTCTAGAAGCAGGTGCAGCAGCCGGACAATAATCCAATAAAAATCTTATTAGCTGAGTCTCCATGACACTCCTGGTATTCATGGGACCCACAATATCTTTAATGCAGACAATAAATCCAGACCACTTCCTCCTTCAATTGCTCCCAATATGGCTCCACTTCTAGCACTGTTCAGCTAACCTTTTTTTGCCACATTTTCTCATGAATGCTGAATCACTCTCTAGTCTTTACAACGAAGGCAGCGGAGTCCCAATGAAGTGAAACACATCACTTGAGTTTAGTTATCCAAGCACAATTGCATCCAGGTGCATTACTGTGGATTACGACCAGCAGAGACTCAGTGCTGACAGTAAAAAGATCAGTTCCATGTCTGCAAAATTTGGGGAAGGCGTTGAAGTAATTATTGCAATTATTGCAAAACATCCCAGCTTAACCCCTAAGTGGCCAAAGCAGGGGAAACATCACTAGGTTAAATGGCTGTCAATGTACAAGGCGTAGAGTCAGTTAAAGCAAAATTTAAGTTGCCAGGAGAGCAGCTCAGCCAAAACTGTAAATAAAAGCAAAGCAAGGACAAGTGCACGGAAGAGAGGAATTGCCAACAATTTATCTTCTTGTACCCCTTAGGAGCAATGGATGCTCACACAAGTTTTCTGAATTACTGCTTTGTTAATCACAGTAGCTCAAATCTGACCCATCAGTTAACTCCTTGTGAGTGGGTCTGGAGCACAAGTCTGGTGAGGAGCAGCTGAGGGAGCTGGGAAAGGGCTCAGCCTGGAGAAAAGGAGGCTCAGGGGGACCTTGTGGCTCTGCACAGCTCCTGACAGGAGGGGACAGTCGGGGGGGTCGGGCTGTGCTCCCAGGGAACAGGGACAGTAGGAGAGGGAATGGCCTCATGGTGTGACAAGGAAGGTTTTGATCAGGTATTAAGGAGAAATTTTTCATTGAAAGGGCTGTCAAGCACTGGAACAGGATGCCCGGGTAGGTGGTGGAGTCCCCATTCCTGGAGGGATTAAAAAGATGTGCAGATGTGTCACTTGCATTAGTGCTGGCCTTGGCAGTGCTGGGTTAATGGCCGGACAATGATCTTAGAAGGGCTTTTCTGACCTCAATGATTCTGTGATTCTATGAGATTGTGGGACAGTAAGGCATTGCTAAATGTTTGAACACAACCCTGCCGGTAGTCCAACTGCCCCGTGCACATGAATGTGGCAGTTCTTGAGGTAGAACTCATATTTTTTGAGAAGAGAAGAGCCCCAGTAGACAGTTCCCATGCACACCAAGAAGTTCCATATACCACTGGCTGCCTGCATTACAAAATCCACAGGTTACCTGCATGTAATCTGTATGGCCAGGTGGTGGGTGGGAGGCAAAGCCTGGAGGACTTCGAGACAGCTTCTGAGACCACTCTTTCACACCAGCAAATTATTACCCTTCATCCCTGCAGATCCTGAAGACTCTGTGCCTGGCAATAGAGCTGTTGGAATGTAAAGTCAAGTTGCAGCTCAGCTATTTGCAGACTTATCTCATCAAGACATTTAAACCAAAAACTTTAGGGAGGATGGATTTGATCTCTGTGTTTGTGTGAAAGCTTATTCAGTAGAAGAGATAGGTTTTAATGTGTAGTTAAAGGAATCAACAAGTGATTGCAAATGACTTAGCCGGAGGCCAGGAATACATTTAGACAGGCTATTTAAAATTCTGTGCACTTTATTGTGATTTAGACATCCTCCTTAATTACTTTTTCTGGCTGGCTGCTTAGAATTGCACATTGTTTATAGACCTATTTTTGAACAAGTTTTGTCATATGATCCAGTTTTGAGGGGAGCTAAATAACTTCTGTGGCTCTTCCTCCAGCAGAGGCTCAGAAGCAGCAGCAGCAGCTCAGTGTGAGAAGAACCACCTGTGGATGAAGAGAGAGTGGAGAATTTCCTCCGGGGGCACAGGTATATTCCCCTAGGAACCTCCTGAGTTTAATTATACTCATTGCATCTATTATAAAGTTGTCTCTGAGTGCAGGCACACGAGCAGTGACTGCGTGACCAGTGAGGCTGCCTTGTGGTGCTCCTTATCCTCTCATCACCTGAAGTCAGGAAGAAGAACCTGTCGCAAGAAAGTCATAAAACTGCTTGAAAATGAGTGGAGGGATGATCTTGTGGGCTCCTCCTGTTCTCTATTTGAGTACAAATATGTACACCAAGTAGCTATAAATTGCAGATCAGTGCCAGAAACCCAATTTTCCCAGTTCAGAAAAGAAACGTTACCTGTATCTTCCCAGTCTCTGTATAAAGCAGAACAATTGACTGGTTTAGTGAATTGAATTAAAAAAAAAAA
>VZRL01005859.1:729547-765637 GCA_013397895.1 Origma solitaria
TTCTTCTATATATTTTATTATTATTATTATTATTATTATTACACATTCTTTTAGGCTTAATATAATTTTAGGATTCACCATTTCCTGTGCCAAAGGTGCATTTGGTCACTAAACCCATCTCTCTGATGCATCTACCCAACAATTTGGTGTATTTTGTCTCCTCTGAATGTGTGTATTAAAACACATAGAAATAATGAAAATAACTTCTGAAAGAAATGTTCTCCCTTTTATCTGCTCTCTGCGTACCTACTAACCTTCTTCCTCAGTCAAATACATTTTGGTCACTTTAACCACTCTATTATCATGATTTCCATGCAACCACATAAAAAGACACATACATACAAGAATATAATACCAAATGCAAGGATAAGTATTCATATCACAGGTTTATCTAGCCTGTTATCTTAGTAACATTAATGGCAGATGTTTATGAAAATAATTTAGATCCAAGATATGAGGTAATAGAATAGCACCCTGCTCTTGGCATAACCACCCTGTTCCACCACCTTTTGAACTTTCCAAGCAGCAGTTTGTTTCTCAATGACTAAATTTAATAATTAATATCTGACCTTCGCAATATGTTCTGGCATCAAGTTAATAGTTTAACCATGCATTTCATTACAAAGTAATTAATCATGGGATTTGCATTAAAAGTTCTGCCTGAAAATTTCATCCAGTGCCCTCTGATAATTATTTCTTAACTGTGAAAACACTAATTATTATTTCTTATGTACTTTCACCATAAAAAATTCATGAGTTTCTGGACATCAGCGGCAACCCTGGTTGTCTAATGTTGAAGTTGTTATGACCACAGCCTCACACCTCCTCATGGAAGTCAGAATTCACCATTGTACTTTTTGTTTTGTTCTCCCACATCCTTTCTGAGAATAAGTTTGAATATAGACAGTCTATGAACCTATAAAATAATGGACATTTTTAGTTTCTTTGTTTGTTTCTTTTTCCCTGGTAATTTCTAGTATTTTATTCACATTTTTCACCACTTTTGAACATGAGAAATTATTATTTTTGTTTAACACTGACTTTAAGATGTTTTTCCTGAGTATTACTTCAAATTTATGGTTTTATTGCACACATTTTTTTCCTCCACATGCATACACTTGGAGTTTATCAACCAATTGAAAGGTTCAGCTTGGCACATGGCACTTTGATTGCGCAGAGGACACCTAGCCAAAATACTTCTCAGTAACCAGAAATATTTCCACAGCTGAGAACAGTGTTCCTCCATGTCCTAGCTGACATGCTGCATAATCAGACAAAATGTAAACCCAAAATGTAATCCCTATGGAATTTTTCTCATGTCAGTGCAGTCAATCTGGTTTTGATCTTCTTAGACCTTTTTTCCCCAAGGTTGTTGTAGTATTATGGTGGGGAGAAAATGTCCAACAGGACCAGAATTCTGCTTTTCATCCCATTGTTGAAACAGCACAGAACAACCATCTCTGGTTTTAGACAGAGACCAAAATCCATGCTGACTCCTTTGATAAAGATTTTATGACTGCTGTTCATTAGGAAAAATTTTCAAGGTCACTTTGAGACCTGATGTGACCTTCATCTTAAGTCTGAGAAGATCTGTTCAGATTTTCTGTGGAAGATGTAAAAACTGTGGAATCCCTTGGGGATCTGCTTATTAGTTTCATTAAAACAGTGGGTATTATCAAAGTTCTGAGAGATTCCGTCTCCTCCTGTCCCCTTCACATGCCTTAGAAGTCCAGGTGGAAGTTCTAAACCATTTACTTTCTCCACAGGCACTCTACTTGACACAAACAGGACTGCTTTTGACTTATCAGGGTAGTAAGGTAATGATTCCTGAGGCACATCCTTAAACAGAGCTTTGAATGAGAAACCACTCATAAAAGATAAGAAGATTAAAATAGAAAAACCATCTGAAGAAAATTGACTGGATGCTAAAAGGAATCCAGTTAGATTCTCTGATTTGTTTTTTTTTTAAATATACAAGTTGCAGAATTATGTAACATGGATATTTTTTTCCATTGCACCGACTCTTTCCTCCAGAGGGTGAACTGGACAGAGAAATTCTTCACTGACGGATTTCGTTATTCCCATGCACTCTGAATGAACCCAGATTTACATCGCATTTGCATTGATCACTATACGAACCACAGGAAAACACACACAAAGAAAAGCAGTGGTGAGATTCCTACACTGTGCCTGGAGATATCTGTGGGATCAATATTTAGCTGTAAAATCTATCAGGGTTCCCTCTGCAGGTGAAGGAAACTCAAGAGTATCGTCAATAGCGTTCAAGGGCAAATTTCTCTGACCAAGTTCAGGCATAATTTCTGATGAAGTGAATCACACTCTCAATTTCATGTTTCTCCCAGAGCCCTGGCTCAGACACACATGCACCACAGACAACTCAAGGCAGGTGCAATGAACAGCAACCCTGGTGTCCAAAACCAGGCTGACCTCTTGGATAACTGTGGGATTCTGGAGACCTTGATGGAAGAGCAGAAAGTCTTCATGCCTTGAAGATGTGACAGAGGAAGTGGTAGAGAGGGAGGATAATGAGGTTAATTTCCTTCTATGACCATGGCATACAGCATTTACTCAGCCCAGTAACAAGCAAATCAATCGCAAACTTCATTATTTAAAAAAATAGGCCAAATTGAAACACCCGTTCTCACTGTGGGTTTAGTGTGTGGCTAGACACAGATGTTCATTGAGGAGCCAAGCACTCCCTTTGAGGAAGCCTTGATATCCTAAAGTTGGTTATGGAAAGGTTTATTTAAACCACCAGCCAACAGTGCTAGTAGTTGAAAGTATTTGGACATACACGAGTATTTACAGGATTCCTATAATAAATATAAACTATCAGATGTTTTATACAACAAACA
This sequence comes from Origma solitaria, assembly GCA_013397895.1. Lineage (NCBI taxonomy): Eukaryota > Metazoa > Chordata > Aves > Passeriformes > Acanthizidae > Origma > Origma solitaria. The sequence goes on from VZRL01005859.1 coordinate 732,424, forward strand.
GAAACAGCCAGATGCACATTTCCTCTGTTTATCCAATTTACTCAGTGTTCCCTGAAACATGTTAATAATAAAAGTCTTATTCTTTTCCCTCTTCCCATGTGCCCCATTACTAACAAATAATGAGATTTTAATACTTTAATTAATAACTTCTGGTAAGTCATTTAACATAACATTAAATAGCATGAAGAGCTAATTAAGCTGCTCAGTGAAATTCCACTCTAACAGATGCCTACCTGTTCATACAAAAATCACCCAGATTCTTAAGAAATTACTAATCATCTTGAACATCTTGTCTTAAGCAGCAGTTTTGTTCTGGTGTGGGTTTGTTTTTTGTTATCATCAGCAATGCTGCAGTCATAAATAAAGCCCAATGAGCACAAGAGGAAGCAACTGCTGAGAAAATTAACTTTTATGGAATGGAAACACAGTTCAAGATTTTATTTTAAAATATCTCAGCTTCAACTTCTGTTTTCTTTCAACAGAAAGTGAAATTTAGAGGCATCCTATGATGCTCTATTTAAAGTAACTTCAATATCTGAGCAGGTTTGAGAGACAAAATCTCATAGCTTCAGGTTTATTAAGGTGCTTCTTTTTCTATTTTTGTTTTGACCTGAAATTACTTTCTTTTTCCTTAAATTCAAAACTAACATACTCAGTAGGGAATCCTGTGCAGTTCTCCCTATTACCATACCAAAGCAATCCTTCCTGCCTCATGGCTTAAACTAATCTTTTAAATACTTGGAGTTGAGGAGGAAATACTCCTCAGGGCTATTGCTGCCAGAACTACTGAAAGCAGGTACCATGTTCCACCTTTCTTTGCAATATCACCTTGATCACAACAAAAGGAGCAAACATGTTCTCTAGCGCTCCTTATATTTCTAGAGAGTAAGAATAAGAAACTAATTCAGCCTATAATTAATTGAATGGTATCTGAATGTTTGAGTTAGTGAAAGAAACAATAATTTATAAGGGGTGGAAACTGAAAAAATTATGACAACTGTAAGAGTTTCCTACCTGAGCCACATTATGAGTTTTCTGTAAGGACTTCCCATTTATTTCCTTGGGTGTTAGTTCAATATTTAACAGGTTCATTTCTTTAACATCAACATTAAAAAGCTTGCCTGACCAAGATGTACTACTCAAATAGCATTTTCCTAATTAGGGCTATGAAGCCTTTTTAGTAAGATCTCTATCTTGGCAGCAAAGTCCACACTTGGCTACTTGAAAGACATTTGTCTGAGTCAGTTCTTTAGTCAGCCCACAAAAAGAAAATTTTACCCAGGCCTCAACAATGTTCAAGAGGTATAGGCTGGAATACACCTGATCAAATTCAGGCACTGGAAATTGAATAAATCACTTAATTTCATGCATCTGCATTTACCATGGCCTCACTTTCTCCTTGGTATGGCAGAAATAGCAGTACAGGTTTATATCTATAGTTCAAAACCAGGAAGATTTTATTATGGCCTTTAGTACATAAAGGGGGCCTGTAAGAAAGACCAGGACACACATTTTAGCAGGGTCTGTTCCAAGAGCACCTAACAAACCCCAATGATACCGAGTGGTGCAGGATTCAAGCCCAGGAATAATGTGCAAATTAAGGTATTTCAGGGGAAAAAGCCTTACTAGTGTTTTCATTGCCCCATTTGGTTGATCTGATTTGATCAAGTCTTCTTTTGAGCTGAAGATTTCACTTCCAGAGCTTCCTCCAAAACTGCATTATCCTTTGATCCCTGTCTACCATTAATAGAATGTGCTTGATAATTTTGTGTCTTAGGTTACATGGAAGGTGTAACCAAAAGTATGTATTCTATTCTCATCGCCATAAACTGTTAAAAACAGGTGGGGCAGTGCTCTTTATCCTCTCCATGACCCGGCCCTGCTAACACCATTGAGGGGCTATCTCTGCTCATGGACCATCAAGGTCTCCGGGAGGTCTCTCATAGGATTCCATCAGCCCATTGTGAGATACCCCACTCAGAGGGGAGGAACTGAGCATTCCTATCTGCACATAAACAGAGACTCTGGAACACTGGACTACCTTTCCCACTGGAATCCCAGAGGAGAAGAGCTCAAGAGCCACCACTGGACCTCCAGAGACTGATGAGAGCTTTCCACAAGATCACCACTTCAACAACACCACATCCATCACTCCAACGGGACTGCAGCTACCATTTAACTGGGGTGCTCCCACCACCCTAACAGGGCAGCAGGTTGTATTCTGACTTTGTCAGTTTAAGCAATTGTTTCTGTATTATTGCCTTGTTATAAATATTAGTAAAGAAGTGTTATTCCTTTTCCCCATATCTTTTAACTGAGAGCCCCTTGATTTTAAAGTTATAATAATTCGGAGGGAAGGGGGTGGTCATATTCTTGCTTTCCTTGGCAGGCACCTGTCTTTCAAACCAAGACATTTTGTTTTTCATAAGACACATATTCTAGACAGGGTTGTGGTTGATGACGCATAATTTTTCATTGGATTTATTAATTCTCTTAAGAAGCTCAAAAAGACCCGCTTTTTTTCTCCATTGAAGTATGAAAGACAGCTTTCTAACACATGAATTAATAATTTTAGTTGAAAAATGATACCTTATTTCTTTCCTCTATCATCTCTATGACTAAATTTGTCTATGTATGAAATATTCCACATAGCAACTTACATGAAAATAATAATTTGTTACTGCTCATTTTCAGTTCAAGTTCATTTTGCCCTTATTCATGAGTGGAAATGAGATGCAGCAGTAGTTACTTAGACCAGTTGAACAACCTAGTTAAATGTGAAAAATATCCACTGCCTTTGCAATAGCTCGTTCAATATCCAAGGAACCTCTTGTTTTGTTCAGAACATCCCCCAATACTTAGGTGAAGCCATACAGACCAGCATCACAGCCAGTGTTTGGACATATCACTCTCCCTCACATAAATTTTTTCAGAATTATTAGCGTAAGGAAAAACAATATTTTCATACAGAAATTCTCACATGGTGTACATGGGGGACACTCCCAGTTAGGTCACCAGCTACAGAGCATTTCACTTGATCATTACACAATTGGATTTGGGGTCATCCACCCTCAGTATTTGAAATAAGTATCCACAACTACTCTGCTGTGCAAAAAGGGTGAATAAAGAGGCAGGACTTCAGTTTTTCTCTGATGTGATGTGCAAAAACAAATAAGAGCCTCTCCATGAGCTCCCACTACACTTGTAGTAGGACGAGTGACCTCCTGCCAGTTCCACATAACAGATCTTCTCTTCTGTAACATTCTGTGACGCATAAAAGGATCAGACTGTTGCCCTGTTTCTGGTGGTTAGATATTCACATGAGTGTGGTTCAAAAAGACAAGTTTTGTACCTGTAAATTTCAACTCTGTGAAAAAATTACATCAATTTTTTCACGCCTCTGCTTTCCTCACCCATTTTTAAAAACATAACAAGGAGAAAAGGGAAATTAAACTACTATTTCTACTTTGAAAAAGTTGGATGATACATAGCTTTGTTACATAGGAGGTTGAAAAAGCAGATAGTTTAAGGTCTATTTCTGGTCTTAAAATCTGTTGTTTTCTGGTTCTGTCAGAACTGTAAATGAAAACTTGGATTCATTCTCACATATTCCTGACTATTCAATTAACGCAAAATCTACCTTTTTTTCTACATAGTATACTAAATCTCTAACATTTGGCTATTATTCTTTGTTACTACTACAATATTATTTAATAATACTGACAGAATTACTATGCAGTAAAAGATACTACGAAAGCAGCCAGGCCTGAGACCTTTATTTTCTTCTAGTCCTCTATTTCTCATATATTCAATTACACTTTAAGACATCAAAAATCTGAAGCCTGCAAAGTCTCTTGTCACAACGCTTAAAAAAATAACTTCATGGTAGAGCTCAGAAAAGAGGAGGAGGAAGCAGGGCCAGAGAGTGGCAGGAACACCAACCTTGGGAAAAGATTTATCAGTCTGATTGAAAACAGACTTGAAAATTCTTCATGGACAGCTTCCTCCACCCACCCCTTTTTTCCTCCTTGGTGTGTGTGATCAAATAAGTTGAGCATAGAAGATAAAAGTAAAATAGAAAAATACCTTTGCCCTCCCCAGGGGGTGAGTTCCCAAATGCATTGCATACTTGACAGCCAAACATCTACGCTCAATGGTGCTTGTCATCGCTGACCCTCAGAATTAGCTGGAAACACATCTCTCTATTTTCACTTGGGCCTAATTGATCCCTCCACACTTGCAAAGGCTGTGCTTCACTTCCTGGCACTGCCAGACACGTTGCAAATCATTACCACAGTAATTAGCGTCCAGGTTTCTGGCTATTAAGCACACTGGGGGATGAGGAGTCAGACATGACCCAAGAGAGGGAGGGTGAGGAGCAAGGGGCGCAGAAGTGAGGCCAAAAGGTCTTAGAGCAGAATAGTCTGAGGGGAAACCTCATCACGGTCTGCAACGTCCTCTCTCCTCTCTGGTGACAGTGACAGGACTGAGGGAATGGCCTGGAGTTGAGTCAGGGGAGGTTTAGGTTGGATATCAGGAAAAGGTTTTTCACACAGAGGGTGGTGGGGCACTGAACAGGCTCCCCTGGGTAGTGGTCACAGCACCAAGCCTGACAGAGTTTAAGAAGTGTTTGGACACAGCTATCAGGCACAGGCTGTGATCCTTGTGGATCCCTTTCAGCTCAGGATATTCTGTGGTGATGGCATTGCAATCTGTTGCTGAGCGAATGCTAAATTTAACCTCACAGTATTATTACAACACATTTGCTGCACTACAGAGAAACACTTTTTTATTTTAATTCCTTTTAGGGTTAGGGAAATGCAATGGGTCTTTGGGGGAGTGACCTTCATCTGCTTCAACAGGGCTGTCTGCAGCAAAAGTCAGTTTAGGTTCTGCCCATCACCTAAATGCACAGGGGAAAAGACTATTTTTTGCCTTCTAATCTCTGCAGCAAGAGGTGAGTGAGCCTCCCAGCTCTTTCTGCATGCCCAGACATGCTTCATCAGGAAATCATGCTTCATCTCACAGTGGTTTTTATTTCTGTTGTGATTATTACAGGCTCAGAACACACTGGCAGTGGCTGGCCTTTCTGCTCTAATCACCCTGCACACACACAGCTCCCATGCCCCACAGAATATAAAGCATGTTATTTGAGAGCCCCTCCACTCCTCCCCTGCTGCCTGACACCAGCCAAGGGAATCTCCTCTTTTCCTTTTTGTCATTTACCTGGATGTTCCACACTCGAGGTGTGTTCATCCTCCAGAAAGACTGAAAAATATTTTATGTGGGTTAACTGTTGGACTCAATGATCTTGGAGGGATTTTTTTTTTTTTTTTTAAATCTAAGTGATTCTATTATTCTATATCCCACCTTTGCTTTTTCATATCTAAACAAAACCAGTAGAGACCAGACTGGAAGCCAGAAGTCCAGCAAGAAGGGGGAAAAGGATCCTTATCTCAAGGAGAGATAATTGATAATTAGAAGATTTTAGCTCATGGACGACATTCTTGTTTCTTTTTTTTTTTTCTCTCAAGAACAAAGAACTCTATTTTAAGGAGTGCTGAAAGGTTACTGAATGACTCCAGGAGTTATCAGTGTCTATTTGCACCGGCGATCTGCATCACTGAGCTCACAGACCAGAGATAGTTCCATAAACCCCATCTCCCAGCTGTTCTCCCATACCATTGAGGGCTAAAACCCAACCCTCTCCCCCCTCACCACCCCAAACACAGAAGTTGCTTTCAGAGGGATTTTTAACCTCTTCTTTCAAGGTAGCATCACATCTGCAGTGGAAGACAAAAAGCAGAGTCACACAGATCGGCCTGCGTTTACAGCATGGCCTCAGAGGTTCCTGAAAGATCGTTATTACCATATTTCACAGCACTTGGTGTCACTGTGACTGAGAAACTCAGATATTCACCTTTGACCCAGGCCTGATAAGAGGCATAGACAGCATTCCTCTGATAGTTAAGGTGGAAGAGTTATGATGGTGCACTGAGAGCAAAAGAACGGGTGGCCCCACTGTGATTTAGGATTTGTAAGCCCCTTATGATGAGTAGAATTCACAAAGAAAGACGTTTTATCATCAGCAGCTAAATCTTCCTGACAATGCCAGCTTTGTGCAGCAGTGGAATGGGCTTCCTCAAGAATAAACCTAGCAGGATGTGTCCCCTTGGGATCCTGGGAAGAAAAATCAATGGCTAGCACAAGAGCTCTTAATTTACACACCATGCAAGGGGCAGCAGCTGGAACAAGAAAGATGATCTAAATATTGAGTTGCCTTTGTTTAACTGAAAAATATGGTGTGCTCCTAATCTAGTTGAATGAGGACAGTGTTTTTGGTTGGGATTCTTCATCCATGCCTGTGGGTTGATACACTGGGGGCTAATTTTAAATAATGGAAGGCATGCATATAGAGAAAGTAAACCCAGGGTAATTAAAATTATATGTCACACACAGAGCCATATTAGTGTGTGCTGTAGAGATCCAGCCCTCTATAAACAAGAAGCTGTACTTTACCTCCTCTTACCAAGATGCAGAAATGTTCCTTACCCCTGCAAAAGTCACGAACCTTTCAAAGCCCTTGAAGAAACTCTATCTACCTTCTTAATGTCCTTTACTGCTACATGAGGAGCCAGTGGGATATTGAATTACCTGAGCTTCAATTTCCCACTCTGCACAACTAACTTGGGATTTTGTGTTTAAGATTTGAGTCATGGCTCTGGGGACATGGAGAGAGCAGCCCTAAACACCTTGACTCGAGCAAAGATTTTGACAGAGTTTTCCAGAACGTACCATAGCCAAACTGCCAATTTATAAATTGGATAAACATTCTGTGATGCGGTAAGTGTGGAAAATTAGCTGGATTGTAGAAAATTAACCACATTGTCCAGTTTTAGGGTGGTGGACAGTGATACAAAGTCCAACCTGTATCCAGAGTCCAGTGTCAGGGATTACTACTGGCAACAACCCTGTACAAGCTCTTCACTGACAGCCTGAATGAGGGGTTGGGGTGCCTTTTCATCAGGTTTGTAGATGACACCGAGTTGGACTGCAAGGTTGACATACTGGAAGGCAAAGCTCTTATTCAGAGAGACTTATGTGGCCTGGAGAAATTGGGTGGCAGAAAATGAGCTCTACTAGAGTCCGGTATCTGGGAAAGATTAACCCCATGAAACTGGGCTGAGCAACCTTTTACATGGGCACTTAGTGATAGGAAAAGGGGGAACAGCTTTAAAGTAAAAGAGGAGAGATTGAGATTTTATGCTGGGAAGAAATTCTTCTCTGTGAAGGTGGTGAGGCCCTAGCACAGGTTTCCCAGAGGAGCTGTGGCTGTCCCATCCCTGGTGGAGTTCAAGGCCAGGTTGGACGGGACTTGGAGCAACCTGGGATAGTGGAAGTTGTGCCTGCCCATGGCAGGGGGGTTGGAATGAGATGATCCTTTGAGGTCCTTCCAACCCAAACCATTCTGTGATTCAATGAACATGTCTGGGGTAGATGTCCCTCAGCAGTTCCTTTTAACTGAATTATTCTATGATCCATCTCACAAGTAGACTTTAAGCCAGTAAGAAGAACCTGGCCAGGACAACCTGCTCCCTTCGTCCATATTGCTAGCTTTTATTCTACCAATTCAGCTACCTGGATGGCTTCTTCTCTTTTGGAACATACAATATGAGAACAATTATCCCCAGGTACCACACAGCCACAAGTAATAACAATTAGAGTGGATGAAGGTTTTGAGTTCCAGGCAGGGTTTTCTCTGTGAGCTCAATGTACAGTGCTTACAAACCTCAGTATTTTATCAGGGAACAGATTGTATCTGTACAATGATTATTGTAACTGATGGCTGGCAATACATATTGCACTGGAATTTAACAATATTGTTTGAGTAATTACATCTGTAACAATTTCCTGTCACAAGCATAAGCCTTGCTGCCTTCGAAGTGCAGTGTGCCACTCAGTGTGATGTGAACGGTCACAGATGGTGGGTGACACCTGAGTTCGCTCTGGTTTATGCAATCTGTCTCAGGAAAACACATATATTATATACAAATTACAAAATACAATATTTCTGAGTGCAGCACCTTCCCCAGCTCAATGGCCAAAGCCTCAACCCGTCCCTGTTTTTCCTGTCACATCTGCAGTCCCCAAAGGCACAGTATGTGCTGCCACACTGCTCTGGAAACAGGTGAGATCTGTTTTCTACCCAATTTGAGCACCACTTGTGTCTTTCCAGTTGCCAGAGGCCACAGCCTGGTTTAAACCCTTCAGCCAGGTCATATATTGGACCATAAATGCAAGTGTTTGCAGGAGAGCTGGGGCTCACAGTCCAAGGTCAGGCTGCAGCAGAGCCAGGAGCATGAGAGCATCCTGCCCTCCGCCAGGCTCCTGCAGGGCCATCATGAACATTGGTGTGAAGGTGTGGCACAATGAAAGGGAGAGCATTTAAAGATTAAAAATAGTCTGCAAGTAGCTCTAATATTGTGAAAACCTTTTTCTTTTCTCTCTCCTGAATCACAACAGAAATATAAAAACTGAAATGCACAGGACTTCAAAAATATCTCTGTAAGAACCCTGAAAAATTAACTTTTGGTGAAGCAGAACCCTATTGACTTTTACATAAAAAAGATAAGAATACAATGCATACATATTATATATGTACACTTCATGAAATACTATTGCCATTATATTCTGCTTTAAAAAACAAACAAACAAAACAAAACAGAACAACAATAAAAAACTAATTTGAAAAACTAATTATTTATTTAAGAAGACAAAATTCTGTTTAGGATTAAAAGTCAGAGGGAAGCATTTTTTCCTTCTTGAAATGAAAAACTTTAACCAGACAGCAGCAAGTTCAATTGATGTTGCTCAACTTTGCCTGCTCAAAACTAGTTCAATATTTCAACCTCTGAACTTTTATTTTTTTTTCATTTTTTATGAAATTATATTTTCCAGGAAACACCATTTGGTTAAGAAATTGACTAAGACAAGATTGAAAAAAAAAAAAAGTGGCAAGGGCATGATGGTGAAAAGGGTGAAACTACAGAGGATGAACATCTGAATTTTGTTGGAATGGAGGCCTTTTTTGCACAGCTTAGATCTGTGCATTTAGGTAGATTCCTATAAGTTTGTGGCTGTGCTTGGGACATTAGCAACTCCTTCCATTGCCTTCTCTGGGAGGTAAAGGTCCCTTTGGTACATCCAGAAGTAGAACTTCCTATGTTCAGAGGTGCAGACAAATAGCTCACAGGCTCATGAAGAGGTGGCTGCATCTCTTCAAGGCAGACCAGTCATTCCTCAGTATGAACATACAATTATATTCATGGGTTATTTAATCATCATCAGATTGTTGCTTCTTTATTAAAAAATTATCTTTGACAAAGATGCCCTTGCATAAATAACTGCGTAATTCAAATACTTGCATTGCTTATGCCCACTAAATAAAAAAGAGACTGAGCTAAGAGCTAATAGCTCTTTGCTACAACTTGCCTATTAGATTGCTGAGATGTCCTTTCTGAAGTTATGATAATGTCATTATAAAGAGGCACCCGAGCCATAAACCTCAACTATCATAGCAAATCTGAGTTCCATCATCTGTAAAGTCTGATGTTGTGAGATTTTGCATTTATCGTTCAAGCCCAGCATTGTCCATTTATCTGAATTTCCTCTGATCTCACAACAGAGGAGATTTTTATAATCTAAAAGCTAGTTCAAATACCTAGAGCAGACTAGATGACATTTTTAGGTATGAGGTACTCCTTAAATGACAGCTCACTTTTTAAAGTGCCAGTGACTTTAGGAAAATGCATGATACAGAATACAAAATGTAACATTTCTTTAAATTCACAGAATAAGTGCAAGGCAGAGGTCTTCCTAGACCTGCCCATGTATCCCAATGTTGAGGCTCTCACTAATCCCCACTGAAAACAGGGATACTCTCTTCACATTTGGTTAGTAGTACCAAGTTCATGATTGCAAAGGAGCAGAGGTTTAACTGAAAAGACAGAAAATAGAAAGGCTTAAAAATAAAAAAAAGAAAAAGAAAAAACAAACACCTACTGATTTCCTTACCAGACTGCCAGGAGAACTAACCTCATCAGCTGCAGACACTCATCAGAAACATTTGACCATCCTGCAGATATAGAACAGCCGTCTGGTGTCAATGGCATTGCTGTAACTGTGCTTTGGAATAAAGTAAATTTCCGAACCAATCCAGGAGTCATATTTACCCTCTCAACCTGTGACCTGTACTCAAAGTGTTCGTATGGAAGAGCTATCTTTAAACTTCCCTCAAAGTACATCTTTAATAATACTCTATCTCAGTAGCCACCAGTCAACTTCAGGAGTTGAAGAAAATAAGAAATAAATTAAATATATATATATGTATTTTTATATATAGATGCACTTGTGTGTGTGTGTATCTAAATGCCTATAAGTGTATGTGTATATATGTGTGTGTGTTCACGTACATGGCTGACAAAACAAAAAAAACCAAAATCCCACAAGGCTAAAAACCATAGAAAAAAAATTCATAACCGTTCTCAGAAGTTGTGAAAGGAGATTTTTTTAATATGATTTTTGTAGGGGCTCTACTCTTGATTGTTAAAAAAAAAAAAAAAAGGGGTAAAACAGTCAATCAAAACCAGAGTTAATCAGCTTTCAACAAGATATGTCATGAACTGCAAAATTAAATTAAGCTAAAATAGCCCAAAATGCCCCATGTTAGTTCCCTGCTCACCTGCATTAAATTACTTGTAAACCCAAGAAATTGCAGGATCACAGTTTTATACCAAATGAACCCTGGAGAAATCGCCCTGTCCTATGTTTCTCAGACTGCAGCGTATGGACTGCTGAGTTTCTGGATGGTGTCAGAGCAGGGCCTGTGAAATGACTGCCAAAATCCTTGAAAGATCACACGGGAGTGTATTCCCAGGAAAGCAGTGGGGGGAATAACAAAATGCAAACCAAACCAAACAAACTAAAAAACCCAGAAACAAAGTAAAAATAAATACACACAAAGCCCCCAAACAAACAAACAAAGAGACCTCATGAAAACTAGAAACACAAACAAGCAAATAACAATTTTAAAAAGCTGAGTACTCAATGTCAAATCCTTCTTCTAAATAGATCCTGTTTCAGTAAAGCAGTATAAGATTATCCTTGGATATGTTTTTTTTTTCTTTAATTCTGGTGTTTTGACAAAGAAAATTACTTTATCTGGATTTTTGAAGCTTGAGAAATATTGATCTCTCCTGTCCAGAGGCCAGCTTGCCTTATTATGTGACCCAACTCAGAACCATTTCTTCTCCCCACCATCCATGACCCAATAAGGCTTCTGGTCTTTTCTCCTACTTGTATTAATTAGAGCATCCTCAAAATAAGATTTCATTTCTCTTTTATGAATTTTGACCCCAAAATTATAGCAGCGTGAGAAAAAAAAAAAAAAAAAACTGATTGGTTGGGGGTTTTTTACCCTTTATAAATTAGAGGAAGCATGAAAATTATGATCCTTCACTAGGAAGCTTCAGAATAGCTGTAACCACGTAATTGCTACCATGAATGAAATGGAAACTACCAAATACAGCAACTGATTTGTGATGCAAAATAAGTGCTTCCTGCTTTTCTCCCAAACTTAGTGCCCATGAAGAAGTGAGATACTGTAGCTGCAGGCATGAAAGCTACCCAAAATAAATTCTGTGAGTGGTGTGTGATGGGAAACATACTCTCAGAATGCCTTTGGAAGAGGAGAGATGATTCTAAAATAATGAGAGATTTTCCTGGCAAAACCATGCCTTAAATAAATTATTAGATGCCAGTGAGGAAACATCACTTCACAGCCAGTAAATCAATGCCCTTTTGATTCAGGCTTCATTGAGGAAGGTCATGTTATGCTAAGGAACAGTAACTATGAGTATCTAATAAAAGCCACTGGTGCCTTGTTGGTTGACTGGGCAGCTGTGGAAACATGGTGACCTTGCAGCAGAAGGTCAGAGCACAAGGTTGCAGCCCCACAAAACCTCAGCCATAGGTAGGTTTACCCCCATGAATGTTTCGTTGTTGACTCAGCAGCAGTACTCACAGGAGCAACATTTTTCATGTGCTTAAGGATTGAAGAATCGTATTTTGGTGCCCTCACTCACACCTTTAACCAGCTCCTCAGCCAGCAAAACTTCCACCTTTTATTTTGTTCCATTTTCCAAAACACAGGAAAATATTATTATTAACGGGAGAAACTCCAGATACAAGAGCCAAACTTAAATGGACAATTCATTACCAACCAGCAGGACTCTGAGCGTGTCAGAATATAAATGCCTAACTAACCTTAATATGAAATCTGAAATTTTGCCATGGAAAGCCAATGGGCTCTCTAAGCACCTGGCAAGCTGCAAGCTGTGAATAGATGGGCTACATTCGTGGATGTGTCTGTACTGCTACTTTCTCCACATCAGGAGTACTAGGTAATTGGTTAAATTTAATGACATCCTCTTTGATGGCATCAGTGGTGAGAAGTGTTTGGAAAACTATCATGACCTGCTGGTCAGTGCTTCCCACCAAGGGAAGTTCCCTGAAATGTTATCTGCCTCCATCAGTCTACAGAGCAGCTCAATCAAAAACAACAGTGAAATTATTGGGAAAATTCATGTTGATTTTCCTTGACTCTGGAGCAGGCTGTTAAAATGCCCTGGGGCTCAGAACAAGGCTGTCAAATGATGTATTTCCAGTGGGTGCCATTAAAAGAGAGCAAATACTGATTGTTACCAAGAGCCGACACAAATCTTTCTGTTGAATTTACCAGGCTTCAGACCAAAAACTCTCCACAGCGTTTGCCATTTCAGTCGCAGGGAGGTAGTACACATACAGTCTTCTCTTGAGAGGTATGGAGTACCTATTTCTTACCAGCAATACAGATAAGGCAATGGAACTTTGGTCCCCTCCTCCCTCTCCACAGGAAAACTACATGGAACAGTGAGAAAATGACACTGTGAGAGATAACACTTCTCCCAGTATAAAGCAATGGAATTCTCTTGGCTTCAAAAAAACTTACACCAAACATGCTCTGTTAGTTAAGCCTACCTGACTGAAACAGCTTTTCCATTAAAAAAAAAAAAACAACAAAAAAACCACCCAAACCAAAAGACCCAAACAACCTCAAATATGCCCAAAAAATCACAAAACCTTATAATGAAAATTTTAAATCCAAATTCCTGTGCTAATGGGCATATTTCTGCAAGCTTTCCTCCATTTTCCATACAGATATTCACTTAGTGTAAGCTATTCTTTTCCCCATGATATCTCATACACAGAAAATGCAAAGCTCAGGCATTAACAATAATCATAAAAACACCAAACCAAGCAATAATAATAATTATGGTACTGATTCGACATAATAACAGCAATAACTGATTTTGAAACCTTGCGAGTGTAAAAGTCTTGTTTGTTTTATGAGCCTACACATAGTGCTGGTCTTAAAAATAAGAAATGTGCTTTTCAGCTCAGATTTCATAAAAAAAAAAATTACATCTTTAATTAAGATTTATGGCATTCAATAGGACTCAGCAAGGATAGAAAAACTGCTTCAGAGAGTAAAAAAACCAGTTAAAAATGGAGAAATATGATTAAGCGTCTTTAATTCCTACTGCCTCCTTTACAGGGTTTCCGATGGCCTCAGGCAGAAATAGGCACTTATTGTCTTTAAAACGGCATTATTCTTGGCATAAAATGTTTATGGATCAAGATGAAACTCGTTTTGAGAAATAATAACACTGGCATGAGTTGAAAGGATCTTGCCTTTGGAGGAGAAAAAAAAATTAAACATATATTTAGTTTAATGGAAAAATGTACTTAAAGGAAAACACTTTTAAAAAAGAGAGAGAGATTTTCATGATGAAAAATATGATTTAGACATATAATACTTACAAGACCAGGGTGATTTGCATCTCAATAACGTAAAGTTAAAATTAAATCTCAGTTCAGCCTTCAAATGGAGATAATGATGACCCTTAAAGGAGAATGGGACTTTGCAGGGAGCACCTTTAACTATTTCTAGGCAACTGTGTTGCCTTGGGCAATGAAAAGCTAGGAAAGGTAGAATCCTTTTAGGGCTCAGACTCCTAAGCACTTGGCATATATTTCTGCAGATTTAACTGCAGGAAGCAGTAAATACTGATAGTCAAGCCTAGTCTGAGGCTTTGCAATCATAGTCTTGTTGGCACTGCAAGCCACAGCCAAGAATGATCTGAAACGGGCGGCATTAAGTACATGACCCTCTCATTAAAACTTTCCCATCTCTCAGATCCAGAAGCCAGTCAGAAGCAGAAACCTGCCCGATTCAGGTGATTCTGCTGCTTGGAGGTGAAAATTACATGAACCAGCATACTGCCAGTTTTGTCAAAATTTGGAGCTGGTCAGGGGTTTTTAAGTTGGGCTTCCAGCACAGCTTTGTCTCCTTTGAAGTGGAAAGAGTGGCAAGAACCAAGAGTGTTCTTGCCGGACCATTGATCCTGCAGCTCGAATTATCAGCTTGTATCATCAGGGATTGGAGCACACTTGAGTATGGCTGCTCACACAGCTGCACGTTGAGAGAACTGAACCCAAAACCTGCATTAAAATACAAATAACTACAGCCAGAAAACAGGGTTCAACATGATTGAACCTGGAGGACTGATGAGGTGCTAACAAGTTCCTTTTGATCTTGCTAAATGTTTGAAATGCTAGTGGTGTTAAGGTATCTTCTAACATCCTGCCTTGTTTCAGAAATGTGGTTAGATCCCCTTCAGCTCAGGAAATGTTGCTGGGGTAAGATAGCAATCCCATTGCAGTTGGGTTTGGAGAGTGGGTTATGGCTGTAATACAGAGGGAGCCTGAGGGAAATGCAGAAAAATAAAATAGCAGCAAGCAGCATATATTTTGTCCCATCTGGCAAAAGCTTGCTCCATTAAAAAGTGTTTCATGCAAGTAGTTAACACCTAAACTTCATTGAAATGACACCATAAGATCCTAAGGAATAGACTGCATTCTTTTATCACCTCATTTCATAACCAATAAAGGTGAAAAACACTAGATGCTCTGTTACTTTCCCCAGGAAAGAGAGGCACCCAGAACACTGCTTTTTAGCCTAAGAAAGAGACCCAAAAGGCAGGAAGGCTCAGCTGAGACCTCAGAGAAGGTTCCACATCTCAAATCATCAGGATCCCAACAACCATTCAACACTACCCTATTGGGGCTTTTCAAGAAGGACTTCTTGAATGTGCTTCATCAAAAGGATAGTCTGTACTAAGCCTCGCAAAAAGTTCAGGGGTAAGAAGGCTCTGAAACTTCAGGTCACCTTGTATTTGAAGATGCATGATGATGGAGAAAAAATTATCAAATAAATTTTTTAAAAATTAATTTGCATTGAGGGAATGGTTGTTTAGACCAGTCACAGGGAAGAGGGAAAGATACCCATCTCAAAATAATATTAGTGCTTTGCACAGAGTAATGTTATTATTTTGGTTTTATGGATTTTAAATTAAAGTGTCAACAGCAACCAGCTCCCTAATAAATAAAAGTTCTGACAGGTAGAGCATAAAAAAAAGTGAGTTTTGTTTAGCAAGTACAACTCATCTGAAGGATGATACACACAAGGGCCATTCAAACCCCACCACCAGCATCACAGAGCAGGAGCACTGATTTATTACGGCCTTTTACTGACAAACAAGTCAACGTTTTACTTGACTTTCAATCTTCTCTATCTGGGTGTCGTGTCCAAGTATTGACCTTAGTAGGAGTTGAAAAAATACCAAGGCTTGTACCGAAACTAATTTTCCTATAGTCTTTGTGGGACTGTGCTGCTCAGCACACAGCCCTTAATAAGGTGATAATCAAAATGTTCATACTTACCGAGAGACATTTATTTATAGGGAAGAAAGGTCTGAAGAAGAAGGAAGTAGGTGGGCATATTTCCTTTGGTTCTGTAACATCAGCCCCATCTCCTATCTAAGCTTCCCCCACCAAGAGCGGACGCGATCCTGAGAGTGTCGCATGATGACCTTGAACCTCACAAAGAGGTGTGGAAATTCCAGAAGTGAACAACACAGCAATAAAGATGCCTTCAAACACTGATCTAAGTGCTCTTAGTGGGCCTGGGCACTGCAAGTGAAAGATTAACCCAAGATGTAAAACATCATTATGGTTTGTCTGGACACTCTCCACTGTCCCAGGGTGCTCCAAGCCCTGTCCAGCCTGGCCTGGGACACTGCCAGGGATCCAGGGGCAGCCACAGCTGCTCTGGGAAACCTGTGCCAGGGCCTCCCTACCTCACAGCCAGGAATTCCTTCCCAACATCCCATCTAACCCTGCCCTCTGGAAGTGGGAAGCCACTCCCCTTTGTCCTGTCACTCCATGTCCTTGTCCAAAGACCCTCTCCAGCTCTCCTGTACCTTCTTTAGCTTCTTCTTTGGCTTCATCTTTCTGATATGAATAATACAAATTTACATCATTTAGTCGTGATACAAAATCATATTTATGTGTGCAGAATATTCAGCTAAAACCATGGATAATTTATGAGTTCATGTTTATGTGAAAAGGGAAGTTTTGAGACATTTCCAAAAGATGACTTTATTTTGGGATCTTTTAGCAAACATATGGCTACATCCAAACTTCGAAATACAAAATAATTTATTACCAATTTCCTTTAAATTAACCTTAACAAGTTACATTGCATTTATTAAAATCTACCACTTAATTTCTTTTTCAGTTTATTATATTCACATATAATTTTTCAAAGGGATCACCACCCTTAACATCTTCTAAGGACACATAAAATGGTTTGTAAGGAAAACCATAAGTCTCATAAAGACTGCCATCATTTCATGAAGGTCTCTGTTGCAGGTTCACTCTCCAAAGCAGCCATTATTTGGTAAATGCTCAAGCAAAAGATTAGTGAGTGGAAGGATGTCTCATGTCTTTATCTAATTTTTAAATTATTATGTCCAGAACATATTTTAACGTATTTGCCTTTGTTGAGTGACTTAAATACACTAATGATTTTTAGGGGGATTTTATCCATTAAGAAAAATAAAAACTTCTTAGCGCTTTTGACAAGTTTGAAAAGATGAATTCTGATTCTATGAGTGCTGGGGGGAAAAAAAAGAAATAATTTAGAGATGTCCAAATAGGAAAAACAGCTTTCTAAAATCCATAGTACATGCAAAACTGAAGAAGCTCCTTTTTAGTAATAACTTTTTGCTATTGCACTTCCAACAACACAACTGTCTTATACATGAATTTTATTTTTTCTCTTGCCTTTCTTGATCTTCCTATTTAATAAATCAAATCAAAACAACTCTGCTTTAAAAAAAACTGCTCCAGAAATAGCCTCTATTTCCTGTATCTCCTTTTTTTTCCTAGCTTGTAAGATTCTCATGTGTCCTTTTTTTTGCTTACGAAAGACAGCCATGCTCCATTGGCACAAGAACACACATAAAATAAAAAAATATACAAAAATTAGATTGATACTTACAGGTTGGTATATTCCCAGACGATGTTGCTATCTTTAACTCTGCAGTTCTTAGACACTGTATGCTGTTTACACATGCAAACGCCTAAAGATATAGAGAAAAAAAAGTCCATCACTTTAGAGATACTGAAATTAAATTATTCTAAAAGCATACCCTTACTAAGGAAAAACTTGGATTTGCTTGTAACAGGTGAAAGGATTTTGCCTGTTCCACCTTCAAAAGTGGAAAATAGGAATAACACCCAACTTTGATTTTGCTGAAGGAGAGATTAAAATGGAAAAGAGGAAAATGGAAACCAAGAACTGAATAGTTCACCAAAGGAGGAATAGTGAGAGATGAGAAGGTCTCCACAGAGAGAAAAAGCTTCTTGTGAAGCTGCTTTTCCCAGAGCCCCCCTGAAGACAGTGTCAATAGAGCTCTGGATTTCCCTCTGAGGGGAACTGTGATGGACACAGAACTCAGGGAGAGCTTGGGAGAGAAACCTCTCCTGATCTACAGTCACCTTTCCCATGGTTTTGTGACTTGAAGTAGAAAAGCTCTGTCTCATCCCTCCCCCGGCTCTCTGCCTCTTGCCATGCAGCCTCTCTGTGCAGCCTGCCAGTCCCTCTTCTACCACCCACTGCGCTCCAGAAAAGGAAAGGGGAGTCCTGTATTGATGCCATGTGGCAGGAAAAGTATTCTGCAGGTATTCAGAGAAGTGAGTTGAAGTTCAACTTCTCACCTGGAAATGTGTTTTGTGCCACAGAGGAACCAAGTAGGAAGGGAGTTCTTTCCTTCTTTTTTGCACTCACTTTTATGAAGATTTAACCTGTTGAAAGCAAACCTGAAAGATAAAGTCACAGACAGACACTGAAGGAAAAGCTACATCCATAGAAGAGGCTGTTCATAGCACACCCCCTCTCCTGGAACTGACTTGTTTATCTGGGACTAGATTCAAGTCTTCTGAGGCACTGAAAATCCCTGAGAGCAACCATCAACCCACATATGTATATATGCGTATACATATGCAACACTCCAAATTCAAACTCTGTTGCTTAATTAATTGAGTAATGCCATCAGGAAGCAGTGAGACAGCCAGGTGACAATTGTAAATAATAGAATGTGTATTTTGGAGCCTCAGCAGTGAATATCCTCCCCAGCCTAGTGTGAGCTATTCATTACTTTGTAGGTTGTTTGCAATAACAAATAGATGTGAGAATGTTGTGATTGGCTCATCAACATTTCATGAACCAAAAAGAGCAACCCACAACCAAATAAACCTTCCAGCTTAAATGATTCACTCTGATCTGTTATTTTATAGGAGCAGGTTTAGGGAGCTGGGATCACACCTCTTTTGTATAAATAAATATCTTAGTACATGGCTACTTGGTTTGATTTATTTTAATAATAAAGGAAACTTGGGAGAAAATGAGATAAAATGGGGAGATCAAGGAAAATGCATCAGGTGATGTGGAGTAACTAAAATTACATGATTCTGCCCAACCAGCATCCATAGATCCTGAGCAATGTTTTTCCCAAGATCACTCCTAACACCACGTTGGAGTGTCTCTGGCACACTGTGCTTCTTGACCTGGATGTAGTGCCCCACTAAATGCTGCCTGACATTTACACAGCACCTTTCACCTCCAAATCCCAAAGCACCTGACAGACTGTTCAAACTGATTACAGGCTCTGGGCCAGGTTCTGCTCTCTGATGCATTAAGGTAGAGGGAAGGAGTCTGCCTTGGTAGCCTGGCTGCAGCCTCAATTATATTACTGCAATTCCACTGACTTTGGCCAATTTTATTAAAGGGTCATTTTACCAGGTCATGAAACTCCACCGACAGCAACATTTTTTGGTTCTTCACCATGAGCATGCAGACTTCAAACAGCCCACCCACATTTGTGGACAGCTCATGGCACAGACGCAATGATGATTGTATTTCTGCAAGGATTTCCAGTAAATAGTATTGATCTCAACAACAAATCCGGCCTCAATGCTATAAAAATCACTTGGTTTATGACTCGATTTACAATATATGATCCCAGTTTAATCTCAAAAGACAGGTGCCCATAAACCTAAAAATCTGAGCAGGGTCACTACTCCCACTGTCGCCCGTGGTGTGAAAGTTGTCAGTATATTGCTCAGCCATGCATTTTTTGTGGCGATGAAATTGGGAGCGTTTCAAAACACAAAGCATTCCTACTGGACTCCCTGAACTCTGAGATTTATGCTGTACAGTCTTGCACACAACACAATTTAGTCTTTCATTCTGCAGAAGTAAAGAACTTGCTTGTTATAGCTTAGCACGTTGTCTAAAATTTGACCTTACACATCAGCTGGAAACACAAGGAATAAGGTTATGTCAGGCCACCTGATAGAAACATCCATCCAGGCATAGCAGGATCACAAAAGTGGGAATGGGGTACCACTGTCTGTGCACAAGCATTTGCAAACACTATCTGAATTTTCCATCCTTCAACTCACATGTAGGAGCAGCTCACCCACACGCCAAAGACGGATCAACAGACTCTTCCTTCCTTAGCTGTTTTCTTCCACTTAAATTACATCCAAGTGAAAAAACCTGGTGAGATGAGAAGGCATCCCTGTCCATGGCAGGAGTTTGGAATTAGAAGAATCTATCAGGTCACCTCCAACCCAAATCATTCTACGAGTCTATGGTTCTGTGAAAACGTGCCTGATTGTTTGCCCAGGACAAAACACATGCCATAAGTGGGTAATGAATCAGAAATAAAGCCATGTTTCTAACTAGTCCAGTACGAAAAGTCCTATCAGACCGCAATCTTCCAGGCTTGTTCTTGGAAGGTGTATTTATCATTCACTGTCATCAGGGCTTTATGAGTAAATATTTCCCTGCTAATTTTCAACACACACATGAGCTATTGCTGATCACCAATGCTCTGTATGTGACAGCAATTGATGCCTCAGTTACCCTGATCACCATGAAGTGAACAGTGCACCCGTGACCACATTTACTCGCAATTGCTGGGTGTCTTCAAACAGCCCTGGAGATGGGGCTGAATTTGGCACACATGTGTTTTAAACATATTGCATGCAAATCTCTTCCTAAGATTAAAAAAATTTTTTTAAAAAAAGAAAAGGAAGAAGAAGAAAAATAAAAAAGTCCAAGGGACCAATTCCAAAAGGCAAAGGAACCTTAGCAGGTAAGACCAGATGGCACTTAAGCCTCTTTACATGGTTGCCTATTTACACTCAGATGCTGCCACTTAATAACATTGATGGAGGAATAGTTAACAGAGGCAAGTGATTAATTAGTAGGTCAAAGGCTATTTCCACTTTGCTCCTTTTATTTACCTGAGACAAGATTAAATCAAATAAAAGCTCATAGAAAGAGACTTCCAAGGGAAGCTGCTAATCACAGTTCCAGTACTTGGTATTCACACAGAATGCTCAAACTCTGGGAAAAAAAAAAATTGTTTGGCTGAAAGGATTACAAAATGCCAAGCAATGTATCGCAAAAACAGGGGCTCCTGGCTTGTTTTCCTGGGAACTTTCATTCTTTGAATTGGAAAGACCTTATTGAGTCCAAAGTCTCACAGGTCCAGCACGTGAAACTAAACAGATGTTGCCAGAATCTTATGCATTGCATTTGACAAAGAGGAAAGTTAGCCAAATTTCATGTGGACATGTACCCAGGAATAAACTGGTTCACAGCAGTTGCAACAAAGAGTGTCCTCTGTTCTATTAACACGTTCCACCCTCTAAAAGGAGCATTGGATTCATACGTTCCTGTTCTCAGCTTTGAAACAGACTGACTTACAACCTTGAAAATGTTAGCAAACCTGCCTGTAGTAAAGAAGCATGTTTTTTCCTTAAGAATATTATAGGGGTTTTTTATTGTTTTTTTTCCTAAGACATGTTAACTCAAAATATAGAGGGGCCTCATTCCTGTTAGTGCTCTTGTAACCCCATCATAATTACAGCCATTAGTGGAATATTGGAATGCCAGGGTTGGTACTAGATGCAGAAATGGATGTACCCATGAATGCCAAACCTCTCTTGAATGACTGGAAATTGCCTGTTTTCCAAATGCACATTTCTATGGTGACTTCATGCCTGTGGAATGCCAAATAATAGAAATCCTGGACTCAGACATGCTTGGAAATATGAATCTTGATTGAAAATCAAGTTATGTGGTGTGGGACCACCTGCAGGTTTTTACGAGATGTGGGCACTGAAGGTGCCTGATGCCAGGGTAAACACAGGAAGCATGGGAAGAAGCTGGGAAGCAGAGCAGAAGCCAGGTTCATTTGGGCTGGGCTGCACACCCAGCTCAGGGTCACTGGGGAGCTTATCAGGGTCTCCTGCTGGGCTGGTGGACAGTTCCATGGGATGTTGCTGTGCAAGGATTGTGAAGGGTGTTCAGTGTTGAAGCTCCAACCCAGAACCAGACACACTGAAGTATTGGGTTTTATCTCAGAGTGTTGACCCTGCCCTGGAAGAGCTCAGGGCAATGCTGTTTCATTCATAAAGAGAGGCAACTCTTTGCATGCACTGCTTGAACCTTCAAAATCCTGGACTGAGCGCAGAAAGATGAATTACAGATGAGAAGAAGGCCTCTGTGGGCCAGGTAAGCTCCAGGCTTATTTTCTGTCTCTGTCACAGATTTGCTATCGGATATGGGTAAATCCAATAGAGATTACCTAGCTCTCTGTGCCTCCATGTTTCATCTGGAAATAATACAGTTATCTGCATCTGTTTAAATATAAAAGCCAAGGTGCTCAGGTATTGCCATCAGAAAGTGCAGATAAGTCCCTCAGGCTCTGAGATCTGAATGCAAGCCTGGCCACATGCTTTTCCAAACTTCAAGAGACTTATGTCCCATCACATTCATGTGGAGAAAACCACTCAGATTAACTCCCACTGAGAGGTCTCACATACCTCTGGTCCCCAAAAGCCTTCGTTAATAGCTTGGAATTTTCTTTTTATTTGACTTTTTTTCCTCCTTCCTTTGTTGTTTTTCCCTCTCACAAATCACTTGGTAAATTAGATTTAAAATGTTTCTGGTTTACAGATTAGCATTATAACAAACTGAGTCAAGTTCTGCAGGCTAACTACACTGAGACAGATCCTCAAGCATAATCAAGCTGTCCTGAGGTGAGGTGTGCCATAACAAACATGGCTTGAAATGTAACCTGGACCACCAGTCAGGAGCTATGACCCTGGAGGAAAAAGTCCATGAGCCTTTTTTTATTTTTCCTGTTTGTGCCCCATGCCTTTTCCATATGGCTACCTGTTTCCAGACTAATAGAGATTTCTCTTTTGAGGAAGACCTGAAATATTTGGCATCCAGTCTCCTGGCAGTGATGGCACCAAGGAAGACAGCACTGCTCCATAGCTCCTTGCTTCTCAGTGTCTGAAGAGGACTGGAAGTAGTTCTAAGGGACAGAGAGCAAAAGTTTAATCAGATAATTGTGATAATGTTATCAGTCTCTAATTGGCTCTATAGAAGAAAATGTAATTATCCCACTAGCTGGTGACAGGCTGAGTTTTGTAAGGAGCTTGAGTGTTTGAGACAACCTTGTCACAGGCGTGTTTGTGTTTTACACACAGATATATCTGTCATTACACAGAGAGTAATGAAACAGAAGGGGTGCTGAGATGTCTGAGGGAAGCACAACAGGAGGACTCGCAGCCCACAGAACAGTTCTGGCCATCCCTTCACCTCAGTGTGAGCAGGAGACCTGACCCCCCTTTTAGCCTAACAAAAGAGCTTTGCTTGGCAGAAAAAGAGATGCAGAATTGGTGTCAGTTCTAGAAATTTCAGTAAAATTGCACCAGTTCGGAGTTGTGCTAAACTGGTCCACATCGAACACTTACACTCAGAGACTGAGGAAAGAGGAGAGTGGAAGAGAGTGAAGGAGAGGGAGAGGATCAGAGATAGGGACAGGGACAGGGAGAAGGAGGGGGAGAGGATATCTGGAATGTGGGATACTGAAGTCCAGCCACCTGAGAGTAGGTGCATCAGGAGATGTTTTCTAGGGCAGAGAAATGAGGCCATGGGAAGAACAGTCTATACTTCAGTCTCATTTTCTACCTTGAAAGGTCATGTTTGACTGATAATGTCATCTTCTATCCTTTCAAAGCAAATGTAGGCTGGAAACGACATCATCTTGCCTGAGGGAGCTTTATAACACCTCCTTGGTTTTGTGGCACTCAGCAGTGCATATTGTGGAAACTGAATCAGATGAGCACTTACCCATCATCAACAAAACATCAGATCTCCCAGACCCCACGAGGTGTGACCTGTGTTTTCCACATTTTTCCCACCCTGCTTCCACACCAGAGGCCAGCAGAAACCACGGGAAGAGAGGACAAGACACCACTCAGACCAAGGAATGCCTTCCTGCACAGTGCCGGGGCTCATCACATGCAAACCACACTTGGGACCGAGCTCTCCTCTCCCAGGGCGGTTCTTTCCCTGCCACTATGGTGCTGTGGGTGCTGCAGCTCTGCTTTTTCCATGACTTCTGGAAAATTGTATGTTTTGCCTGCAGCTGTAGCAATGCTTCGCACCACAGCAGCTCTGACTCCAAGTGATCACAGCTGGCGCATCTCTTTGAGCTAAATTGGTGAAAGACAGAGTAAATGACAGGTTACTTCAATGCAGCTCTTAGCAAGAACTTCTGGAGATTATTATGAAGGAGCTGGAAAGTCATCACTGGAATCTGCTTGTGGAGCTGACAACTGAGCGATAGCTTTCTTTGATAACTTTTAATCACTGTGTTTTCTACTTATGCAAATTGCAATAATACCCTTGATGCTCTGGATTTCTATAGCATTCAGGCTTGTGGCAATGACATGACAATTCAGAGTTGGATGTTCATCCTCCTGTAGCTTGTGTCTGCATCAAAGATGTATTACATTTGGTGGTGACATACTCTGATTCATGCAGTACATGTGTCACCAGAACATGCATTCAGAAAGAAACATCCCACAAAATGCCACTTTGGGAGACTTCATCTCAGTTTCTTCATTGTTTAGGCTTTACTTGCACAGCTAATTGTAAGTAAGCTGCCTTTGTGCACCAAAAACAAAAGAAAAAAATAAAAAGGAGCCTAATTTATTTTGTACCAAGCTTTCTCCTAGTCCTTCATCCCAGAGAACAGGCAGAGCAAAACTGAAGTACTTCACACACGCATGAACTGGGTGGACATTTCAAACCCAAGTACTTTTTAAAGAGTGAGCCTAATAAAACTCATTGTCACTAGGTGATAAAATAGGCTTTGTATGTCTAAATTTCCAACCCGGTTTTCAAAAGAAAATAATTACTCCTAAGTCACTCATACAGTTTTTTAAAGTTCCACCAAATATTTTTGCACAGACACAGGGCTTGGTGGATATCACGACCTGGTGTAATATCTTCTCGTGAGTGGCATGGAAATTGCCTGTTTATTCCACTTTGGCTCCATCATGGGATTAGTCTTTATGCTACAGTTCCTGGTGGTTTGGCCAGTTCAGCTTTCCATGGGTTTCTTTAAAAGATGATTTAATAGGCCATGGGACCATAATTCTGTTGGTAGATGTGGTGCTATTAGATCGTACTGACGCTAATTGAGACTTAATACACCCTCTTGCCTAAAATAATGTATTGTGGGTAATTTTATCTCGATATTCAATCTAAACTTTCCATCTCATTACTCCCAGCCTTACCTTCTTCTGCCTTCCTAAATGATCGCTCTGCCTGTTTCCACCCATGATAAAGATGCGGACAGTTATCATATTCCAAGCCCTGCTCCTCTGGATGTAATTAGGCCAAGGTGTAAAGTGAGCTGGGTCACCCAAGGTCACAGCTTGGCCTAAAAGAGAAGGTCAAAAGGGGGAGGGGAGCTCTATCCAGGCAATGCTATGGATGGGCTCAACTGAGCAAAAGTGAGCCCAGCATCTGTTGCCCAGTTTATTTTAATTTACTCTGTCCTTTTTGTAGATGTGCCTTCTTTTTTTTTCTTGCTTCTTTGAACTGAGCCTAGGGTGTGCACATCCAACACTGGGGTTATCTGTCTGGTCCACGCTTTGCAAGGTTTTGGGAAACATGGTGTCAATTGAATTATTCTGGGGTGACACAAGAGCTGTCAGAGTTACAGTGGTGTTGCAGGGATAAAAATGTCAAGCTAAAGCCAAGTTTCACCCAGACATACGTTCTGAAATTCACTCCAAGCACTCAGGTGAGCTTTTTGGAATTGCACCCTGGTTAGGAAACACTGACCCACAGGAAGCTTAGTGGACCATCTCTCAGACCTGTACTGAAATCAGCAAGGCCAATATCAGGTCAGATTCATTAGACTAAACTTCAGCAAAAAGGCAGAGAGAGATAGGACTGTGCTCACAGGCCCTGAATTAAGATATGCACAACTTCAAAGCTCAGTTTTGTTACTCATGCACAGATGTTTGTTGGCATCTGAGATGTCCTGGAGTATTCCACAAAGGTTTTATGGGTTGTTCCAGAAAGGCAGAAGGCCTGTGGCACTATCCTTCAGGCCCGTGAAAATACCTCAGACACTCCTTGACGTATCAAGGAGCATTAGAAATCCAAATATCTGTATAACGGAGTCGGGATCACTGTTATATTACTTTTACAATAGTAAAAGTACTGTGTGAACTTTGTGCAAATCCTTTTGTTATTTGGAGCTTTTTAATGTGTGTGGGATGGGATTGTTTTAACCATACTTTTCATTGCATGGGAAAATCTGAGAAGATATTTTTATATAAGGTTAATTTTGAATCAGAACAAATCTGAAAAAATTTTAAAAATGTAATAATTTCTTTCTGGACAGAATATATTTGTTCTTATCACCTCTACTGAGTGTAAAGCTGCTAATGGGTAAAGGAAACAATGTACTTCATGCAAGAAAAACAACCAAAGTTCCAAAGTGAAAATGTCAGATTAGATTAAGGGATTTTGTTGTGATTTTGTACACCACAGGTCCCCTGTGAGAGCATGATTAAGTTAAAAAAAAAGGAGGAAGCACAAATAAAGAAATTCTAGATACCAGAGGCAAGGAGAAAAGATGAGGCAGAGAGAGTATCCAGAATTCCAATCACAGGATGCAGCACTCATGGGGAACGAGTCCTCAGGGTGACGGAAACTGCAAATCTTTGGCTCTGGCAGTGCTCTTCTCTGCTTCTTATGAAGCTGCATCCCTGCTTAAGCCTGGGGACACATTGTTGTGACCAGCACAGCGTCAGTCCTGACAGGCGATGAGCTGGTGGTGCAGAGGCACAGGGGTTTGTCAACAGTCCGTGCAAAACTCTTCTGGTTTATGCAGTAGACACTTTCCATCCCCATCAAAAGAGCCTTGGTATGGTCTGTGTGCTGAAAGATGATGCCCAAAGCAGATCAACCAAAGCCCAGGAGAAGATCCAGGCTTAGCAGCACCGTGGATTGCACAGCCAAAATAGGACAGGCAACCCAGGATCCTTCCAACCTCACAAGCAGCACAGCAGGGGCAAAACCGATTTCAGCAGGGATTTCCCCCAGAGGTGAATTTAGCAGCAACGTGTCATTAAACACCCATGGGCTGGGGTAACACTACATATCTCTGGGTGTGCAGCAACAAATCTGCAGCTACTTCAGTATCCACAGCAGTGCTCACAGGCAGGATCTCAGAGGCGATGGGCACGTCCTTCTTTTCCAAATGTCTTGGCCTTCAATGTCACAAAGGGGTGTGAGGAAGGAGAGAAGAGATTGGCACATGGCATTAAAACCACCCAGCTTATCTGGAATGTGAACATCTGTTAAAGAATCCCACCAAAAAGGGGTTTGTATTTTTCACCATAGAATCACAGAATGATTTATATTAGAAGGGACCTTTAAGCTCACCTAGTCCAATCCCACCTGCATGGTCTGTGGACATCTCCCACCAGACCAAGCTGCTCCAAGTCCTGTCCAAACTGGCCCTGAATACTTGCATTCACAGTTATGCATAAATCATACAGGATGTGAAATAACCTGCAGGCTGGACTGTCCAATACCCACCAGATCAGGGAATAATAATGTTCCATCTGCCTTTGTAACCTTAATCCTGCCCTTAAGAGGATAGCTGCCATTCCAGCAGCTTTCATCAAACAAGTACACATTTTCATTGTAAATCCTTTTATAAGATTATTTTTTCCCATGGCTAAAGGTCAGAGTTTATTTTGACAGATACAGGATTGTGAGAAACGAGGGTACAAATAACAGATGCACCTAATACCTGATCAGTAAATTAAAGATTAAAAAAAAAAAACAAAATACCTTTATTCTTTTGTTATGTGGGAATGATTTCTTCTATAGCCTAAATCCACCTGGTCCCTATGGAATCAATAGAGATACCGTCTCAATAAAAACAACAAAAATTACTAGAGCAGACTGATGAAATGGTATAAAGTCTTGAAATCATGATCCGTTTGTCACTAACACGGGACAGCCAGGAAGAAACTCCAGGCTTAAAAAAAGTACTTTTTCTTGAGGCATCTGCACCCATAGGAAATTCCACCCTTCCTCCCACAGGATCAGGCCACATGGTATCATATGTTTGTCACTTCCAGGATGGATTACTGCAGCTCCTGGCATTTGGTGACGAATGAGAAAACAATGCAGAAAGTGCAGCTGATGCAAACCACTTCTCCCCACTTCCTGCTGGGGTGAAGAAAACCTGAACATGTAAAACCCACGTACCAGACCTTCCACCCTAGTTTTCAACACCAGTTTGATATCTTTATCCTCATAAGATTGTGGTGACACTTTGCAAACTAGTATTTCCTTCTCATAAAACCCTAGAGCCCCCCAAACCCCCAGATTAAGGTCTATGGAAACTGTGTGAATTCACATTTCATTCATTTAATTGCTTTGATTAATTTGACCAGAAAAGATTTATCTCTTCAACTCAAAATGCCTTATTTTCACATTCTCTAGTTCCCATCATTATTTAAAATTAGGAAATTATAACAAGGAGAAACACATTGAATTCAACGCGTTCCCCTCCCCACCCTGCCCAGTCTAAAATTTTGATAGGAAAAAGAGAAAGGGAAAAAAAAAACACCTAAATAACCTAAAAAAACCCCATTCATGTTATTTTGAGAGTTTAGCTCAAGAAGTTGTTTGCTCACCAAGCTGTAATCCAAATGCAGAACAAAACCAGCTCATGAAAAACAGATACCTCCAAGACAAATTCCCAAGTTTTTAACTTTTTCCACTGTATTTCCTTATAAAGGTCTAAATCAGAAAAAAAGTTCTACTTCTTGCTGCCTCTGAGCCATAAAATGCCTCTTACAAAATGTGAAGGAAAAACCTATCATGAAATAAGATATCTGCTTACCTCACTGTGGCTTCAGCTACTCAGCAGGTGACAAAAAACCTCAGTCTTGGGGTCTGCCCTTGGAATACGTCCCTTCAGGCTGCTGAATTCCCACTGTCAACCAGCTCAAGAGAAGGAGACAAGAGGAAGTTAGGTTGCTGCAACCCTATTTTTATCTAAGAAAAATTCATTTGCACATCTAGGACTAGTCCAGGTCTCCTCATACCTGATCTCCCTTTGGATCTGTATCTTTGTACATTGTCCTGGAAGCTGCAGAGGTCCTAGGTAAGAAATGCCACCTCCCTGTAACACCCCATATTCTTGTGAGCAGCATTGCCACAGGTGAGGGCCGTCTGTGGTGGCCAAGCATCCTGACAAAGGAACTGCCAGCAGTTTCTGTGACCTGCTAAAGAGACTTTAGGAAAACTGACCCCTAGGAAGAAAAGTGATTTGAGGACCTCTGAAGCAACCCCAGTGTATTCAGCATTAAGCTTGAGCAGAAAGAAAGCTGAGCAGCGAGCAGCAAAAAGGATTTAATTTCACCACTGAGGTGCATGGAGGCCATCCACTACTGAACCCCCACCTGCTTTTTGCTTGCCATATTATAACAAGAAAGGACCTTTCTGCTTGTCTTTCTTGGTCCTGCTTGTGTCTATCCAAGAGGTTTCAAAGCTGTCCTGTTGACCCTGGTGTTTTCCATGTTCACGTTTCCATAGCCCACACCAGCGCGTGCTGGAGGCTGAGCTGGTGAGCACTCACTCTCCCTCTGAGCCTCTGGGCCTCTCTCCCTCTCTTTCCCTGTAACTCCAGCCCTGGGCTCAGACTGAAACTGCTCAGAGGAAAACCAATGCTGGGAGGATCTGCTGGCTTATTAAGCAGTTTGTCGTGTCAGGAGCGTGGCACCGTGACGCTGGAAGTGTCCCCGGCTGCCGCCAGCCTTTACAGAGGTGTGGCTTTGGACATCCCCATCTCTAGGAAGGCTGAGACCAGCTTTTTTTCCCCCCTGGGCCCTCACTTTCTCCTGATGAGTCTGTCTGATGAGCACTCCTCCTGTTCTCCCTTCACACCAAGGGCAGTCGCGCCCAGCTGAAAGCTCTTGGCACTGATTATAACAGGTCACGCTCTTTGCTCCGGAGATCGCCGGTGCAATTGCTCCTGCTCTAGCCAGGATGGTGCCTGACATGTGAATGCCCCAGCTCTCCACAGCCAAGGCACACACACACAAAAAAACCAAAAAATCAAAATAGACTGCTGAAGACTTTGTGGCCCTGGAGTTTGGTGTCCATGGTAGACCAAATGATCGATATCCATAAACTGCTGCAAAAACTCCCAGCATCACCAGCAATTTGTGAGCTTTCATAGAATCATGAGATTATTTATTGCTGGCATGTGCCCCGAGAATGATTTTTAATGCTGGCTGCTGAGTTGGTTAGATTTTTTAGTCTCTGGTTTTGGGTTTTTTTCCACGGAAAAGATTTTCAGTGTTGCTGGGAAGGATGTTTCTTGAAAGGATTGTTGCAGCAAGAAATGGCTGCAGCTGGAGCTAGAGCACCTAAAAATAACTATAATAGAAATAAACAAATACTATCACTCTGGCCATGTGACAAAGAAAGCTGAAGATAAAAGACTCAGGGATTTAACCTTCGGCTCCTGTCCTGAGCAGACACAGAGCATTGACAAAAGCCATGGACTCTGCATGGGACACCATTACGCTCTTTGGGTTCCTCAACCTCTCTCCACCAAAATTTCTGTGAACTGAATGCTCTCCCAGACAGGCAGAAATCTGTGTTTGAGAGACTCCACCAGGAGCCCATGTTTGCATATGCTCTGATGAATTAGCATTTTCCTGTTCCTTTGGTCTCAGTGGGAATTTCATTAAAACCTCTTCTGTGATGCATCCCCTGGCCCCATCCACATACCTGATTAGACAAGCAGAGAGCACTTCAGATTCTTTAAGAGACATCCACAGAATATATGAACTAGCCTAAAAGCATTTTGGAGACTGTACATACCTTAATCTTGAGTTTCATGGGCCAAGTTCTCATCTTTTTGACATATCTGGCCCTTCTCTTAATATCCTTTGCCAAAAATCATTATTCATCTAAAATACCTTCATCTCCACAAGGCTGTATAATCAATATTGCCAGGTGCTACAGGGGCTAATAGTAGATAATAGCTTCTGGCTCTGTACTAAAGTCCAAGGAGTCACTAGTGAAATAAGGTCTGATTTGGTACAAAAAAGGGCCCTGCCCTGGATTTGCCAGATTTGCTGAGATGAAACATGTGATGTCCACGTACAGTTGTTTTATGTGGTCTCTGGATCTTATCGAACATAGATCATTTGACTTGTGGACTTGCTGAAGGCACAAGGCACCTCACAGAGACCAAGGAGTCAATGCCACATGCACCACCAGACAGAAAAGCCCGTGTAACCACCATCCACTGAATTAACTCTTCCTGTTCTCCTCGGCGACAATGCTGACAAAAGATGCACATCTCCAGGGAATGAGCTCTCCACCTCGTCTGATCTATCTGACAATCTCCGGGGAATGAGCTCTCCACTTTGCCTGACTCATCTGACAGTCACAGGACTCAGAAAGTGTCTTACAGCAGGATCCTGACAGATTAAATCCAACTTGCGACTAAAGGTTGGAAGGAATCAGTCGTGAAGGACTCAGTTGAAAGATTTCTTCTGGCAGATCAAAAATGAGCAGCATCCCCCCTCCTGGAGCAGGCCTCATGCACTCATGAACACACACAGGTATCTCTCTGCTGCACACCAAAAGCATGAAAAGCTATCACATAAAATGCTGTAATTTTGTCAGCCACCCCCATACCTTGCAAAACACTTGATGTAGGAAACCAACTTTACACTGCACGAAGCTCCACCCATCCAGATGATGTTGTCATTTCCATGGTAACTAAAGTACCTCAAAGGCAAAAGAACAGATGGAGACTGGAGAAAAAAAAAATAATCCAAGGACCAAAAGTGAACATATGTGGTGCAAGAAAAAATATTAAGTTGTGGGCAGCTATTAGGTTTATTATCACTTGCAAAAGGAGACCTTGATAAACTCAGTCGCGGCTCTGCAGTTAGGAGTGGCACATTCACATCAGTTGTGTGACAATACCAATCTCACAGCAGCTCCTGTTCTCACTCCCTTTCCCTTACACAAATTTCAAAGAATAGTTGTCCTTGCTCCCTTAATGACTTGTTTTGGTTTAAAGGACAAGAGTAGCCAAAACAAGCAGAAAGAATGTAACAGGTCATATGCTTGGCTGCCCATTGCGTGTCTTCAGGATCAAAGTCCCCAGGAGGGAGCGAGGGTTTGTCCCTCCTCAGCAAGGCTGAAGTAGCCGAGGGAGCAAAACTCCAGACACGCAACATGCAGCTCATGACATCCCCCTCACCTGTGCTCTGTCTGGCTCCCTAATTTCAAATTTAAGTGAGGCATCACATGAAGGATGTGCTGGCAACTCCACAGCGATTTGGAACATCTTTATAATTGGGTTAATAGTCATGACACAGTCTTTGCTTGACTTCCTCTGGAATTAATCCATCTTTGTGGATTGCTGTCAATCAGGAGGGAAACTTGCAATTTACATAGGACAATTTGTTCTGTGTCAACTTTCTAAGACTGAGCAAGGCAAGTGTAATTTGGGAACAGGAGCTGTGATGGAGAGAAAAAAAAAATCTTGTATTTTTAGCTTGCTCTCAGTAGAAGTTTCCTGCTCTATATTATATAATTTATTTAAGATTCAGAGTTTCATCAAAGAGAAAAAAGTTTAAAATGTATCCTGTTTCCTAAACTCTACACAGGTTAAACTGGACAGAGCAGGTGTAAACTTCAGAGCATGGAAAGCTCATCTGCAGACGAGAAAAGTGTGAGAAACATGAATTCAAGCCCTCCTGCCCAAGACTCCCATTACAACCCAAGGTAAATTATTTTCATTTTTGTTTTATGCCTCCCCTTCTTGTCTGTAAAATAGGAGCACTGGAGTACCCCTCAAGTCCTGCAGATTGTGAGGATAAATATTTTTCTTGGAGATTAAAAACTGCTCAGGCTCTGCTGTAATCAGGGCCAAATTAGCACCAAAGGTAGCTGCATTCTCAGACAATTTTTTTATTGGTGGTGAGTTTTTGCCATTCATGTTTTTAGTCTGCATTTCACTTCTGATGAACATCAGCGCTGCGCGAGTCTCTCTCAATTGCACAAGCTGCTGCATGAGCACAATGTTGTGCAGCTGTAGAAGAAACGCTTTGTCAGTTGATATTTTAAAACATGACCAAATTAAAATTTAAAAAAACCAAAAAAAACCAAAAAAAGCCCCAAAACATAAAAATGTATTTGTCTTTTAAATTCCAAGAGGACACAAGCAATTCCTTTGGTGTTGATACTCTTTTTTTTTTTTTT